>JAKTRK010000102.1:0-11130 GCA_030579675.1 Liangdongia quercuum | reverse complement strand
TTCTTTAATACTCTGCTGCATGTAATTTAACATTTTCAGGGAATTTCACACAGTTAACGTCCGACAAAGGGAGAAAAAAAAATAAAATCAGAGGCATATTCCCGTCCTTGATACTTGAACAGTACACGGCAGAGAATTACGAGCCTCTCTGACATAAATACATTCTCTCTCCTGGGTACTTACAATATTTATTTTCCTTTTTTTATTTCATTTTTAATTGAACAAAGTGCTCTGTGAAGATGTCCGATACTCATGTGAAGCGTGCACATAAGCGTCCAGAATGGTCTCCTCTGCCTATGCTGGCTCAAGGCAAAGTGACCCAGGCTTTTTTGCCGCTCGATAAGCACCCTTCGTTGCGATTATCTGGGTTCTACAAGAACCTGTACCCAGGCGACGAAGTGTTTTTGTTTGAAACGAACAACATGAACTGGGCAAGAGGATACCTGATTGTGCACCCTCTACCCGTGGACTTCATATCGAAGTCGAGCGATTTGGATAAACTGCCGGAACAGCAGGTCAGTGTCGTCATTCTCCCTCTGTCCCACATCAGCATCGAAGACAGGTTCCCAGTGTCTTCGAGTTTCAGCCCTCCAGCACTATCAGACTTTGATACCGGTGAAAACAAACTAATTCCAAGCGTGTATGAACTGCAATTGTCGAACTCAAAGGCAAGAAATGGCGAGTTGGTAGACGACTATGCAAACGTTAGACTGAAGCCGCCATTGCCCATGGTGAGACTAGAGTCGAGGAGTTTACTGGACGAATTGGCCCCTTCGTTAGCGCTGTTGGCATCACACATCTATTCCTTCTACTCGGTCGGCGAATACCTGCTATATGAAAAACTGAGCGAGTTGTTTGATCAGCTGATTGATATAAGTTTCAGGCTCAAGTGCCATTTGCTGACGAAAAACGAGAAACTTTTGGGACGCAAGCAGGCCTCGTTGTTATTGGCAAACATATCTAAATTCCTGTCCTCGAAAGGCGTAAACAGGTTCGAGAAGCATAACAAGAGCTCGCAGTTGAAAAGCGACACTTCTGGTTATGAGGCTATAACCGCTAGAGATATTGACACTGGTGAACTGATCGACTACTCCATCCCTCAGCTTGAGAAGCAGAAGAGCCCAAAAGAGCTCGCACAAATTCAACTATCGGCTGCACTGTCACCAAATTTCCCAGTGGCGAACAACCTCGAAGAAACTTTTGCGCCCACTAAAACCACAAAATTCGACAAAGTCCTGCCGTCACAGATACTTGTGGACTTCAAAGATGTCACTGCTACTTCAAGACTGAACCCGAAAGGCTTCATGGGGATGACAGTCTATCTCTACTTGCGAAGTGCAAAAAAAATATTAACAGAATCGTTTGCTATCGAAGTGAACCCGCACGATGGGTTCTCCTTGGACAAACTCTCTGCGGCGCTCTTCAGAAACATCCCAGGCACTGAGGTCGACCATGGGAAGGTTTATCTGGTGGTTGTATGCGTCGAAAACATTGACATTGCAAAAAACCTGAATACTACCAAGTCGCTGAAAGTTGTCAAAAAAGGGCTGGCTGCTGGTGTCGCTGACATCTCAAGAATTTTCTCTAGACACTCTGGTGCATTAGCTTCTGGTAAAGCACATCAATTCACAATCAAACTATTCGGTTCGTACGTCAGTAAGAGCGACAACACAACACTGGATCCGGCGAACATGAATTTTGGGTGGGGCGAACTTGTGAATCGCATCATAAATGGGTCTCAGCGGGGCGTCGCAGTGAACCCAAGAGCTGAAAAGGTTGTTGTTACAATCAAAGAATTCAAGGACGGCTTGGAACATTTTGCACAGGATTTCGATTCTAGCGCCGATAGCCCAAATTTCCAAATAAAGACCCAGTTCTTTGATCCATATAGAAAGGACCCTGAAGATCGTGTCTATTTAACTCTGGGGAAAGCAGACCTATCATCCAACTCTTCTGAATTCCCCGGTGATTTGATATCTATTCAAATACTCAACAGCGGCTCTAAATCTAAAATTCGTTTCTCAAAAGGTACAAATGAGCATACCAAGAATTACTGGAATTTTACCTCCGTCTATTCCAACGAAGTAATCGGAGAAGTGATCAAAATCAACGGAGTGAAGGACGCTGAACCTTCTGAGTCCGTCACTCTCAGATTGTTTGTAAACTTTGAACTCAGAGCTGAAGGTGAACTGCATATCACGTCGAAGAGCAATATCCTCGAATATAACAAAAACAACCTCTTCATATTTAAAAGTGGAGGGCAAAGCATTGCTGCTGTTGAATTAACCACCTCTTATGTGGGTAAGATGTTCAACATTGATAAGCCTTTGGAACGTATTTTATCATGGAGAAAGTTTTATAGTCTTCCTAAACCTGAAGAAAGAACAGTTGAAGCGCTTTACTGTGTGCCTGAAACGGAAGGAAGGCTCATTGATGCACTCAAGCTTTTAAATCAGGCAGAGGTGCAGCAGACAATTAAGTATTTTAAGGAATTATTACTCTCCTTACTTGAGATTTTCTACTCCGCTTCACAACTCAAGCTACAGAAATTAATTACTGCATCTTATTATGCCTTTATTCATCTCCTCGACATCGTCGTTGCTAGAAATGAACAGTACACTTACCTGTATCAAGAGTTTATCAATGAAACGATTGAAGGAAATCTCACACTGCCAGCTGTTGGAAATCAGTTATTGAACTTAACTGCAGTCTACTTTGAAAAGGCTTCAACTGAGTGGAACTACGTCGGTAGATCAATATGTCGCGTTTTGCCCATCCTGATAAGAGTGTCTGCTTTGACTCTTGACGGTGAAAGTGCGAAGGAGTTCAAAAAGTCATGGGGTGCGTTATATCAAGCTTTAAAGAGCTTCTTTTCATTGAAATCGGATACAATCATTTCAGATCAGCAAGAAGTTTTACAATATATCGATCTTACACTGTCGTATTTGAGAGGAATCTTGTCCGATGAAGAGGTTGTCCACGATGCCATGAGCTTCCTCAATCGTGTTAGTACTCGAGGACTTTCTCTTTCTACTGGGGAACAGCCAGCGTCACAGATAAAAGCCCGAGAAGTCAAGTTATTCATAACAAAGCTCTTGCTGATCAATAGATTTTTAAACAGTTGGGTTTTCGAAAGTCCTGAGCTGCACAAAAATACCATCAAATTTTTTTTTTATGCTATAAATTGGTCCCTTGAACCATACAGTCTACCTGTGATTGATTTGAGTGTCCTAAGACTGGCGAATTCATGTTTAGTTTCTATAGCTTCTATTTCTTGGAAAGCCATTGTGGAAAAAAACGATGCAGGGCTACTATATGCTAGAAGCTGCTCTAGACTGCTCCCAACTGTTACCCAGCTCTTATCAAAAATTCACACATACACAAGAACCAATCAGTTGTTTGAGCCGAAAAGAAGCTTCACACACATATTCCCTAATTCTTATCCATTCGATCAGTTAATCATTGATTCAGTGTCAAATGAGGTTGTCCTGGTTGAGATTCTGGTAGAATTGGGTGTCATATACTCATTTATCGGAAAGGTTGCAAATAATATAGCTGGTCCACAAGGTTTCAATGGCATTATCGAACTCAGCAAAAACGATGAGCTGTTCAATTCTTCCGATTATTTCATCAAAAATTTTACAAAGGAAGATCTACTTTCTGTTATACAAGCCAATCATCTGTTGATTCAAAGTAAGTTTTTCCCTTCTGAGAAGTGGATTTCTTTACATGCACTTTTCGTTGAAAGTACAATGACTGCAACCGAACTTATCAAATTTATCATGATAAGAGATCATATTCCCCCTCCTATAAGCCCCGAGACGTTTGATAGATCTTTGTGGAGTAAATATCTGAAATCTCTGACATCCATTGCAACAGCTACCCCTTCCTCTATTTGTCACTTAGCAGAAGTTCCAAGAAAAGCTGCATGGAAAATCACAAGGGATATTCGTATAAGATGTGCAAATGTTTTGATGCAAGCATGGGATTGTTTGGGCTGGGACTCTTTAAAAACAGACCAAATCAGATTTCAACTGAAAAGAGCAAGCGGCTATCAAGCAGAATTCATTCAAGACAGTTATGGTATCTTGGAGAATTTGATGAGTTTTTGCTTGCAAAGAGACTCACAATGTCAGATTGTTGGAGTTAAGATTTTATGGAGTATAATCGTCTCCGAGCTACTTGTTCAAGAAACACTTGAAGAGCCACCAATTAACAAACTTTTAGAAGTCGAGAAAGGATGCTTAGTTGGGCTTGATAAATTTTTCAAATTTGGAACATATGCACCAGGGATCTATGAGCAAAGAAATTTTATTAAAAGACTAAAGATGGTTGTGAGATTAGATCCAGAAGATGAATCATTTCCTGACGTCTACAATTTTATTCAAAATTTGAGCGATTTCTTAGAAAATGAAAACGATTTGTTGTCTGTTCCTAGTGGTGAAGAGTTTGATGACGAAAGAACCTTCCATAATTTGGATGTTTTACGCCATTTGATGAGAGTCAATAATGCCAAAAAGTTCAATGCTTCGATAGATGATCTCTATGAAAGAAACTTGTCTAAAAATAATTACGTACAGGCTGCGTTATGTTTGGAGTTGCTAGCTTCTACCTATGATTGGGATGTCGAGAAACAGTATGCAGTATCAATCAAACCAAAATTCCCTGCCCAATCGGCATTCGAAAGAAAAGAAGCTCTGTACAAGTTGATTGCCGCTAACCTCATCAAAGGAAATAAACCAGAGAAGGCGGTCTCGGTTTATAATGAACTTTCAGAGGCTTATGACAAAATCAACTTTGACTTGAAAGGCTTATCCTTTGTTCATAGTAAATTATCTCAACTTTATTTGGATTTAACAACATTAGACAGATCTACACCAACCTACTTCAAAGTTTTGTTCGTTGGATATGGTTTCCCCAAACCGGTCAGGGGAAGGACTTTCATCTATGAGGGTTTACCATTTGAGCATATCAATTCGATACACAATAGATTGTTAAGATTACACGTTGGTGCAAAAATCTTGTCCTCAGATGAAGAGGCTTCTCGCTTGTCGAAAAACATACCAAATGGTAAATATCTACATATTGTTACGGTCAAACCACAAATGGATTTTGAGAATAATCATGGTAATTTATCTACCAGTGAGAGATTATACATGGAGAACAAGAACTTGAGATTTTTCACAACTTCCAGAAGACTGCAAAAATCTACTTCAGTTCTGGACTTATGGGTTGAAGAGACAACTTATGAAACTTATAACACATTCCCTACACTAATGAATAGAAGTGAAGTCATTAAAACTACTTCCATAAAACTATCGCCAATTCAAAATGCTTTGAGAACTTTAAGCACTAAGATTCAAGATCTCGCAAATGCAGAAAGCGGAGCTCAGAAAGCGTTGAAAGAAAATCTTAGAAAGTCAACAAGCTTTAACGAACTCTCTAGAAATCTATCAGGGACAGTTGATGCTCCTGTTAACGGTGGTATCTCTCAGTACAGAGAGTTTTTGACTAATACACTATACACATCTAATGAGGAGCTTGAGAATGAAATCTCACTTTTGAAAAAAATATTTGACCACTTGACCATAGTGATTTACCGTTGTTTGTTTGTCCATGGGCAACTTGTTCCAGATACTCTGAGAGAATCACATCAAGTTCTAATAAGGTTGTTTAAGAAAAACTTCCACGAAGAGATTGCAAGAACTGGAGTGAATCCTGATGAGTTAGAGATCTCTCTCACATCGCATCCTTCTCCACTTAAGAAAATAAACTCCTCAGCATCATCCTTGCCAAAAATGGATTCCCCATCACCAAGTATGGTTTCACGTTTTACTTCGACTGCAAACTCCGTCTCGAACTCAAGTATCTCTGGAACTTCGGTTGTGACTAGAGTGGAGACGTCAAATTCGGACAAATCCAAATCAAGCAGCTCTAAGATGTCTTCGCTGCGCAGAGCCAAAATCTTGGGAAGTTGGAGACAATCTAGAACCCAAAATGGCTATATCTAGATCAAATATATATACATTACACTTCAATGGTGTAATATTTTAGATCAAGAGCCACCGACTCAGCTGCTTTTTGTAGTTCATATGTTCTTCGTCGCAATAGGAATATTTCCCTATTTAGTAAAATTATGGGAAAAAAATAATTTGTGGAAGTTCGCTCCGATTAATAACAACTTTTAAGAAAGAAAGAAAAAGTTGAATAATTAGGACTTCTTCAATACCAATCCAGCTCTACGGAATACGGATTTCTACACCAGACATTTGACCCAGCACCTACAAGCCTTCATCAAAAAGACAGTAATGTTCAAATTAGCTTCCCGTACCATTGCTCCAGGGCTCAGAAGAGCTCAGTTGGCCACCATATACAATCCTTTGGCCTCCGCCTATCTCCAACCAAGATTTTACTCATCCGCAGCTTTAACCAATGACGAAATCACTCGTCGTATTGCTGAGTCGACTACCAAATTTTTCAAAGCACCGGTTGATTTGAAGCCAGAAACAACCTTGGCTAACGACCTTGGATTAGATTCATTGGACAGCACTGAATTTCTCGTTGCTGTGGAGGAAGAATTTGATCTCGAAATGAGTGATGATGATGCTAATGGCCTCAAGACTGTTGGTCAAATAGTTGAATACATTAAAGCTCACCCAGAAGCTCACTAGAGAACCTGATGCTATTCTATATTTTATATCTTATATTTTGGATTTATGCTATTGTGTCGTGAATTACCATCTTAATATTTGTGGCGACCTCAAGACCTGTCTAATGCTATCGTGGAGTGCTTTATTGAGAACTGCTGACCTTCAATATTAGATCATGTTAGTTTAGAATGAGTCTTATGTATATATTTGGGGACTTTTGATTCCTTGTAGGCTTGGGTGATATTATCTTCTAATTCATAATGCTTTCAAATTCAAAGCAACGAATAGAGAAGCTTTGCTACCGTCTTGAATCAGTTGCCCTTCGAAGACCATAGTCTTTACTAAAGTTTCTATTGATAAACTTACTTGAATTGAAGCAGCTCAAATACTCTCGCATCACTATTGTGATTAGTAATACTTTTACTCAAAACGGCTGCTTGCGAGTTTGGAAAGACCAACTATACCACCATAATGTTAGGACATAGTAACGTTAACTGCTAAGCATCACAATGATTGAAAGCACAGTAGAAGACGTTTTGAGTCAAAGTGACCACGAAGATACTGAGCCTGACATAGAACCAGAGACACATGAAGGTTCAGATATAGTTGCTGGACAGGTTATCCCTGATGATAATCCTGATCAGATCGATGCCGATGCCGATTTGGCAAATGAGTATGCTGATGACGCCGAACACATTGACCTCAGTCATCTTAAGATCACGTCTTTGAAAGAGTTAAACTTGGGGAGGTTCAAGAACTTGAAGTCGTTGAATTTAAGACAAAATCTAGTGGAGTCTATATCTGAAGTTGAAAAATTGAATCAAGAAATCGAAGAACTGGACCTATACGATAATAGAATCAAGCATATTTCGAAACATGTGAACAAGCTGGTTGGTCTGAACTCTTTGGATTTCTCGTTCAACAAGATTCGTAACATCAAAAATATTGACAAGCTGATAAATATAGAGAATTTATTCTTTATCGAAAACAAGATTGGAGAAATTGTAAATATTGAGACACTGACTAAACTTCAGAACTTGGAGCTTGGAGGGAATAGAATTACGATGATTCAGAACCTAGACACTTTATTGGAATTGAGACAACTTTGGCTGGGTAAGAACAGGATTCGCACATTGGAGAATTTAGGCAGTTTGCAAAATTTGAGAACACTGTCTATTCAATCCAATAGGATAGTCAAGATTCAGGGATTAGAAAATCTCATTAATCTCGAGGAACTGTATATTTCTCATAACGGTATAGAAAAAATCGAAGGATTAGAGAACAACCTAAAATTAACAACGTTGGACATCACTGCGAATAAGGTGGCTAAATTAGAGAACCTTTCACATTTGAAGCATTTAACCGACCTCTGGGCGTCCTCAAATAAAATTTCTTCTTTTGAAGAAGTGGAAAAAGAATTAAAAGATTTGGAGGAGTTGGATACGGTTTATTTTGAGGGAAATCCTTTACAATTACAGAACCCAACAAGTTACAGAAGAAAAATGATCATGTTCCTACCAAGGATCAATAAGCTGGATGCTACTTATGTGAGATAAATGAAGGTAAAATACAAACTTGCAGTCACACATAAATTTTTAGTCATAAATATTTCAACTTTTGATCAAGACTCGGGTTTGAACTCAACCCCTTCCATAGGCAGATAGTTTGCTTTATATAAATAATCAGATGCAACGTTGACTGTTCTATTATACAAGCATCTTGTGTCAACCAAGTGAGGACCCAGCTCTTCAATCTTATTTACACCCAGTAGTCTCATGTTCATCTCAATTTCGTCTCTTAGCAACTGGATCGCTCTCTGAACACCAGAGGCACCGTATGACGAGTTTGCGTACAAAAATGCTCTTCCAAGACCTACACCTTTAGCACCAAGACACAGTGCTTTCAATATATCTGTACCTCTTCTTACACCGCCATCGATGAAAACGTCGATTTTGTCGTCGAGTCCCTTTTCACGAAGAATTGGCATCACTTCTGCAAGTACCTCGATTGGGGCTCTTGAGAAATCTAATTGACGGCCACCATGATTTGAAAGCACCACACCTTGACAACCATGTTCTGCTGCAAGTAAAACATCTTCTGTTCTCTGCACGCCCTTTATGATGATAGGCATCTTAGTGATCGTCTTGATATGATCTATATCCTTCCAAGAAAGCGACGGATCTATAAAAGAGCTCAATGCCCGAGAGGCACCTTGTGAACGGTCAATCTCGGCATCATCTTGAGCGTCAGCATCGGCATCAAATTTCATCTTCATATCCTTTTCACGACGCCCTAGAGATGGCGCATCGACAGTAATGAAAAGACCTTTGATACCGCGTTCCTCTGCATGTCTCACAGAATTTTCTGTGATCGATCTGTCAGCATTTACGTATAACTGTAGCCATTGAGTCTGGCCTGGGATTGCAGCGTCAACGATTTCATCGAAGGAACACGAGGCTAACGTCGAGATCATTTGGACACAGTTCTCTTTACCTGCACCTTTTGCAATTGCAACCTCACCATCTGGGTGACCAAGTTTTGCCAGTGCTGTAGCAGAGATGTAGAATGGGATATCGGTCTTCTCTCCAAAGAACTCAGTAGAGCAGTCAACTTCTTTGACATCGACCAGAATCTTTGGCTTGAAGAAAACTCTATGGAAAGCGTTATGATTCTCTCTTAGAGTGACTTCATCATCTGCTGCAGAGCAGTAGTATGCCAATGCAGGAGGCGGTAGGATCTGTCTTGCGACCGTCTCGAAATCATGAATATTCATAACCTGTGAGAGTGGAGGCTTCCTGTCTATGAGGTCAAGTCTTTCAATCTCTTCATCAGAAAGTGCTTCCTCAACCTCTGGAAACTCGCCAATCAGTGGACCCAGTATCTTATCCGGAGTAAGAAACTTTTGGAAGACGTCTGGAGCATGAATCGGTACAAAGATCTTTGTCGCATCCTTACCTGCGTATCTCAAGAGCACTTTCTGGCCACCAGGGTGGTTTGGAAGAAACTCTGTAAGATCGTAGACTGTTCCGCTGATGACTATCCATAGCGAGTCTTTGGTGTTGTGCTTGGCAACTTCCTCGGGCGTCAGCTCCAACGTCTTTCGAACGTCCGAGCTGATGAAGTTGGTCTGATGCGAGAGGTAGACAGCCGAGAGCAGGAGCGGGACAGAAAGTGCAAGAGCAATTCTGTTGCCATCCCGCTTGCCATCCCGCTTGCTGTATTTGCTGTTGCCGTTCGGCTCGCTGCTCCCATCGATGCTTTTAGCGGTATGCAACCTATTGTACAAAGAAAAAGATCTGTCACAAGATGAGCACAGCTTCGAAGCTGCACTCCAGTTGCTCTTTCTGGCAAAAGCCCTGAGTGAAGATGATAGCATTTAACCTTGGTTAGAGTTCCAGCAACAAGAACTTGTAGAAGTCGACAGAGTGGGGTATGGCTCATTTATAGGTGGAAGTCGAAGCATAGAACGTCGACTCCATCTTTCGTCACGAAGCAGGCCGACAGGCCTATGAGGTTGCGACAAATGTAAGCTTGGGCAGGAGCAAGCTTAGACATCTGGTGGGAACGGGCTCACGAAATGGGCAGACCTCAGCCTGGAAGCTAGGCAGGAAGAGCTGGCTCTCTATTACCCCACATGTTGGTTCCATCAACAAAAGCGTGGGGGGGAGAAAAGGCATGATATGATGATGATGATGTCTTGACCGGCAGCTTACGAGAGGGAACAGCACAAACGTCTGGCAGGCACGAATGTAATGAGAAAGACAGATCACTCGTTTTTATACTCCGCTTGATGTTCCTGTGATGTTTCGTGCTGCAGTTGAGCATAGAAGGCTATGACAGTATCTACATGTGTTACCGTTCCTGAGCACCACTCTATCTGGAGCGTCGTCGCTGGACTGGACCGGCCTCGTTTTCACCGATATGCTGCCCCAGCAGGCCAAGCTTCACGACCGGATTCCCCACCCCGTTCCTCCCAGCTGGAGATTGTCTTCTTGAGCCTAGAGACCCTTCCGGAGAAATGGACTTTACAATTGTCAGAGCTTCTATTTTTTTTTTCTTTTTTTTCTTTTCTTTGTTTGCTTGTTTTGGCTTACAAAAAAAAATAAAAAAAGAAAAAAAAAAATAGAGAGAGAAATGCAAATTCTGATTTTGGTTCGATTCTCGATTGCGCTACTTGATTTACTGTCTCTCTTACACACACTCTCTCTTCTATTTAAAGAGTTGCACAGTTATTTCTAATGCCGTTACTTTTCTCTGCTTCTACTTGTCCTTGTTTCTTCTTCAGCAGGTTTGCACTGCGTGCTTGGACTCTATGTGCTTTTTTCACCGAACTTGTGTAGAAGGTAAACGCTAATTCTGTTTTTTTTTTTTTTTCTTCTTTTTGCTCTCTCTCTTGATAACAATAGTAGACAGCTTTATATATTCTATCACCGTGTCAGATGCTTATGTCTCTGTGTGTACAAGCTTAGTCCTTGAAATA
>JAKTRK010000101.1:0-12093 GCA_030579675.1 Liangdongia quercuum | reverse complement strand
TATTTCCGTACCTTTTTCCATTTTCCTCGAAACTGGTGTTTGCTGGAATAGTGTCACCGTGTTTTACTTGTTCCGTCTTGGTTTTCGTTTTCGTTTTCATTCTTGTCTCTTGTTTCTTGTTTCTTGTCATTGTTATTGTTATTGTGTTTTTTTTTGGTATTGTGTTCTGGGCTCCTAGCAACAAACCATACAAAAAGTGACGCGACTTGAAGCTTCTTCTCTCAAATCTGCGATAGAGAAACAGTTAAAAAATGAAAAAAAAAAATCTTCATGCTGGCCAATGTTCGCACTTATTTCCTCCGATTGCGGGAAGTGGGCTCTAATGGCCAACAGGCATTGTGAAAACAAATCCTGCTCTGTGTAACACACGGGCCACATAACCAGAGCTGGATATCCCGATCGGGATATTACCGGATGTGGACAAACACAGGTTTCTCTCCGTCCTAGTTCTTCGAATCAACAAAAAAAACCAAAGTTGCCACCAGCAGTCTTGCGTCTCCGCGAGAGAGTGATCATAGGATAGAATCCCATAATGCAAAGAATACAAAGACTGCTAGGGCAGTCAGGTGGTCTTGGAACTACAGCGCAACAGGATGGTCCCGTAATTGACAACAAAGAGACTGTTTACATCTCCTCATTAGCGCTCTTAAAGATGCTGAAGCATGGTAGAGCTGGTGTTCCAATGGAAGTTATGGGCCTAATGCTTGGAGAATTCATCGATGATTATACTGTGCATGTGATAGACGTGTTTGCGATGCCGCAGTCTGGTACTGGTGTATCAGTTGAGGCTGTAGACGATGTCTTCCAAACGAGAATGATGGATATGCTGAGACAGACAGGACGTGATCAAATGGTTGTGGGCTGGTATCATAGTCACCCGGGATTTGGATGTTGGCTATCAAGTGTCGATATCAACACACAGCAGTCCTTTGAGCAATTGAACGAAAGGGCGGTTGCAGTTGTTATCGATCCAATCCAATCCGTCAAGGGGAAGGTTGTTATTGACGCTTTCAGACTTATAAACTCCAGCACTCTAATGATGGGCTTAGAACCAAGACAGACGACTTCCAACGTTGGCCATCTCAACAAGCCATCTATTCAGGCATTGATCCATGGGTTAAATCGTCATTACTACTCGCTAAATATCGATTATAGAAAGACTCCACTAGAAACAAAAATGTTGTTGAATCTACATAAGAAGGAGTGGCAATCTGGCTTAACATTAGGCGATTACGAACATAAAGAGCATACCAACAGTGAATCTACTAAGAAAATGGTCAAAATTGCAGAGCAATATGTCAAGAGGATTGAGGAGGAGAAGGAACTAACCGAGGACCAACTGAAAACCAGATACGTTGGTAAACAGGATCCAAAGAAGCATCTTCTAGAAACTGCAGAAAACTTGATAGAGGAGAACGTTGTGAGCTTGCTCGCAGGAGGTGTTGACTCTATTGCAATTAAATAGTTTGATGCAAATGCATCAGAAGTAATGTACATTAAAAAGGTGTAAAACATTTTCCTCGCTATGTGATTCGTTCCCATACCTGTAGATGAGTCTCGTTCAAAAATAACAATTGCTCTTCCTTTTCCCTTATTATTAAATTCTCAATCTCTATCCATTTCGACTTATTTTTCAGCTGGATCTTCCAATTATTCAAATGCTTATTCCCATCATTAAATTCTATATGCGATTGGTCAATATCGTTGATGATGTTGGATATTAGTCTATACTTGACTTTGTCATTCTCGAATCCTATCTCCTGAGGGAATTCAACGATTGTTTGATTTCTTGACTTTACATCGAGTTCAATTCCAAGATGAACATCTCGGAATCTATTAAAGTGGAGTATCAAATAAGGAGGATACTTCACGATCTTATATTTCCTGATTTCTTTGTTTGCAATGCTTGATTTCTCTCCATTATATTTTGATAGCAGTTGGGTAAGCTTAGCCTGCGGCAGCTGTTGGACATCAAACCCATCTTTGAACAACGGTACAGATGGTAAATCTAGCGTTAGGATCCAGAACTTTGCTGTTGTTTCAATAATCTCCTTTGATTCAGTAAACTCTGTAATCCTTTCCACTTGGTTTTCTGTAATCTGTAATTTTTGAGACGTAATTCTCAGCTTCCCTTGAATGGCTTTCGACATTATAGAACTACCCTCTGTATGCTTTTCTGCCTTATGCAGTTGATTGATCAGCCAAATTGCAAAGCTCCTTGGATCTTTTTGCTCATTGACAGTGAACTGATTATTGGAAAAGACGGTGATGAATTGGAGTAGTTCATGAGGCGATACATGGTTCTTGAACAGTCGAGCTGACCATAGTTTCTTCAATATGATGCTGAATCGTCTTTGCAGTTGGTCCTTGGTTCCGCTGAATAGAAGATAATGGTTCCTTATGGGCTTTATATGCGACAGCATTTGAATGATGATGTTGGCATAGTCGTTGTGTTTGATGTTATTGAGGCCAACAAAACCAGGAAAATATGCATTCCCGCTCAAATCATGAGCCTCTGGCGCACTATCAAGCTCAATAACAGCCTGCTTTGTATAGGTAGGGTCTAGAGCATACCTGATATCGTCAAGAGTACCCGACTCAACAGCGTAATTCTCTGGCAGGCAGAAAACTCTTCCGGAATTGAGACCTATGAAGATGTGGTGGCCTTCTCCGACTGCATGGAGATACGCAGGTGATGAACTCGAACGCCCTTGAAGGTAACGTCCACATACTAAACAGCAGTAGACGTTAACACTGGAAAGCGACACGCTGCATAATTTGTCAAAATCGAAGTCGAGCCGTTTTCTATCCACAGTGTCCAAATAGCGCTCAGATAGCGGTGCCGGTAGTGTCCTCTGTCGCTTTGTGGGTGGTTCCATGGTAGGTGGGTGATAGGCTCACAATCCTCAAAGGCTAGTTAGCGTTTTTAAATTTCTTTTTTGGAATCAAAGCTTAATAGTTTCTTATTGACCTATTTTTTTTCTTCTAGAGAAAGCTAGCAAAAAGTGTTGATGGAACGACGGAAAACAAGGCCGTTTTTAATATATATCAGACACTTTGCTTTTGAACAGCAATTATTAAACCTCATATCAAAGCGGACTAAGTGGAGAAACATGTCACTGTACCCTGTGGGAATTGATTTAGGAGACTATAAAACAGTAGTTTCTGTACGTATGATCTGCCAATCCCTATGCACATTACTAACTGCTCTTCTAGATCGTCAGAGACAACGGTGTTGATATCGTACTGAATGAGGTGGCAAACAGATCAACCCCATCCCTTGTTTCGTATGGGCTGAAGTCAAGATTTTTTGGCGAAGAAGCAAAAAATCAAACTGTGCAAAACTACCAAAATACAGTGTCTTCGCTTAAGTACTTGATTGGCCAACACTACGCATCTGCAGTGGTAAAAAGAGAGCAAGCATTCAATTCTTGCAAATTTATAAAAGCCGAGCGTGATGCACCTGGAATTGAGGCCTTTGGGTATACCTATGATTCCAACCAGAGCTACATCGGGTTTCTTTCGTATCTTCGCAAAACAATAATTGCGTTTACCAATGGGGTCGATAAGATTGGAAAAGTTGTCATAACCATTCCTTCACACAACAACCTCGAACAAAGGCAAGTTATAACTGAAGCTGCACGTATTGCTGGATTTCGAGATGTAGCCACCATATCAGAACCATTGGCTGCTGGGCTGACATATTCTATCAAGAATCACCAAGAAAGTTCCGTAAAAACCATTCTCTTTGTTGATGCTGGCTACTCACATTTAGATCTGAGTTTAGTCAATATTGGCGAGAAATTTGTCGAGGTAATTGCTACTGTAAGCACACAGGAATTCAGTGGTAGGCTGATAGACCATATTATTGTCAAAAAACTACTTGAAAGGGGTAAGATGAATTTCCGTGTTGACTCTAAACCTTATCAAAGATTGTTGAAAGATGCTGAGAAGTTCAAGAAAATCCTCAGTGCAAACTCTTCAGTCAGTGTCAATATCGAAAGCGTCTACAACGATAACGATATTATAACTTCAATCACGAGATCCGAGTTTGAAGAATGGCTCGAACCTTCTTTACAAAAGATCAAAGGACTTTTTAAGAAAGTTGTTGACCTTGGTGCAAACCGTATCCAAGACCTCAACATCTCGGAAATTGAGTTGATAGGTGGGTGTGCAAGAATACCAGCGCTCAAAGAGTTAATCAAACAAACATTAAATACAAATGATCTATCGACTACTCTCAATCAGGACGAATCAATTAGCAATGGTGCAGTGTACTCTTCAACAATCTTTACCAAAGGTTTGCAGGGGAATACTTTTGTACTAAAGGAACTTGTTTTGAACAATTATACTTTCTATTGGGAAAAGAAACTCAAAGATGAGGAGTCTTCGTTTGTTGTTGATAAATACACCAATTTCCCTGCTGAATTTGTCATATATTTGGAGAGAAGTACCGATTTTGAAATCAGGCTAAGTATTAATGACTCAAAATCTGATTTTAGAGTCTGGAAGATAACCCAGTTGAAAGAGACAGCTCCTGATTTGGTCAGAATCACTATCAAAGTAAGCGCACAGGGCTTGATTTCCTTACATGCTTCACAGGTTGAACCAATCGAAAAAGGTAAAAGTTTCACCAAATTTTTCAAAAAACAGAACCAAGAGCCCAAGTTCAAGACTATACATAATCTGCATGCTTCTTTAAAGCATCACCATGCTTTCCAAAGCTCACAGTTTCATCATTATGTTGCTACGGAGAAAAAGTTGAGACAGGTGGATTTGGATGAACAAATCAATAAAGAGACCAAGAATAAACTAGAGAGCACTATATATAAATCAAGACACAATTTGGATAAACTGGATGAAAATAGTCAAGCTGAAGTATCAAAGTACTTGGAAGATTTGGAAAATTGGCTGTACGAAGATGGCGAAGAAGAAACTACACAAGCTTATGAATCCAAATTCGCAGAGCTCGAAAATATTATGGCAAAAGCTTTTTCTTGATCACGAGACACTGAAAAAAACAGGACTATATTTCAATATAAAGACTTCTGATATGTTTAACAACACTAAAACAAGTAGTAGGTAGTCCAAGTGGAACAATAGTCATTATTACCCTTACCTTTAAGCGAGTAAGCGAGTGAGTGTCTGAACCAACTTCCAGAAATAGAAAAAAGAAATGTGATGCATGAGCGGTTAGAGCAGCATTGTAGCTTTCGCCTTTTCTAGCCGAGTTCTCATAGATGGGTTTGAAGAGATGCTCAACGGCTGTAGGTAAATTGATTTGGATTGAGTATTGTTAGTTAACTTGACACAAGATCTCAAGCAATAAACGGCTGGTCAACAACTGAAATCTGGTTATACGAAATGATCGACAAAGCTAACGGCTGTTGAGTAATACAGGTATTAGATGCTGGCCTGGAACTAAGAAATTTTTGCTTCAGTGCCATGCACGGCTCTCTATTGAACGCTAAGATTTAGTAGGTGCAAAGTTCGAGGTGCTCAATAAAATTTGTTTAATGATTCACCTCTTTCTTTTTTGTTATATGAGAGAAAGAGCCCAGGATGATGATGCTAGATGCTGAAGCTGATTTAGAGGCGAAAGCATCACCTTTCAAGGTTTCTGATTTGGATATTTCAAGCTCCAACTCCACAAACAAACACCAATGTAGCAATTCAAGAGAAGGTTATGGTCGAAGATTTCTCGATTCATTTAAGAGAGTTGAGGTTGATGAATCACTCATTACTGAAGATATGACAGAGGCTGAAAAAACAGCAGTTTTGCTCAGTCAAACACCTTTGAATAAAGCAATCAAACCAAGACATTTACAGATGATTGCCATTGGTGGTTCCATTGGTACTGGCTT
The DNA here is from genome assembly GCA_030579675.1 of Liangdongia quercuum. Lineage (NCBI taxonomy): Eukaryota > Fungi > Ascomycota > Saccharomycetes > Phaffomycetales > Wickerhamomycetaceae > Liangdongia > Liangdongia quercuum. The sequence goes on along the minus strand of JAKTRK010000101.1, from coordinate 6,229 downwards.
ATTTGTTGGATCGGGGACAGCTCTACGTACAGGTGGAGCTGCTTCTTTGCCTATAGGATGGGGTATCGTTGGAACGTTGATATACTGCGTTATTCATGCATTGGGTGAACTAGCTGTCATGTATCCAATAAATGGCGCCTTTAGTGCATACGCCTCAAGATTTATAGATCCTTCATGGGGATTCGCTATAGGCTGGAACTATGTAATGTTGTGGTTAGTCGTATTGCCATTGGAGATCATTGCGGCAGCAATGACTATACAGTATTGGAATGATCAGATAAATGCTGTCGCATGGGTCGCAATCTTTTATGTGTTGATAGTAGCTATAAACTTATTTGGTGTTAAAGGTTATGCCGAATCTGAGTTCATTTTTGCCTTGATTAAAATTATAGCTATCCTAGGATTTCTCATATTGGGAATCATCCTAGTGTGTGGTGGGACTCCAAATGGTGGATTTGTTGGAGGAAAATATTATCATGACCCTGGCCCATTTGCACACTCTTTTAAAGGTGTTTGCTCCGTTTTCGTCACAGCTGTGTATTCGGTCGGTGGTTCAGAGTTGGTAGGTTTGACTGGTGCTGAACTGAAGAATCCTCGGAAATCTTTACCAAGTGCAATCAAGCAAGTTATCTGGAGAATCTTGCTATTTTATATTGGCTCTTTGACACTGGTTTCACTGTTGGTCAGTTCTAGCGACACCAGATTGCTAGGCTCTTCATCAGTTGACGCAGCCGCCTCTCCATTTGTTATTGCTATTCGTAATGGTGGTATTAAAGGTTTACCTTCTGTGATGAATGTTGTCATTCTGATTTCTGTCTTATCTGTGGGAAATGCAGCCATGTTTGGATGCTCGAGAACGTTGACTTCATTAGCAACACAGGGATTGGCACCCAAATGTTTCAATTATGTTGATAGAGAAGGACGTCCACTACTATGTTTAGCGTTGAATGCAACTACAGGTTTACTGTGCTTCCTGGCGGCTTCAAAGAAAGAAAGTGAAATATTCACATGGCTATTAGCGATCTCTGGTCTTTCCGAGATATTCATTTGGCTGTCGATCGTCATTTGCCATATTCGTTTCAGATTAGCTTTAAAAGCACAAGGTCGTTCCCTAGATGAGGTCCCATTCAAAGCACATTCTGGAATTTATGGCTCCATATATGCTTCAATTATTTTAATCCTTTTTTTAGCAGCCCAATTTTGGGTGGCTCTATTTCCAATCGGTGGTAAACCTGATGCTGGGACCTTTTTTGAAGCGTACTTAGGATTTCCCATAGTGATAGCTTTCTATCTATGCAGAAAGATCTGGAAGAAAAAATTATGGGAGTTTCTACCTTTGAATGAAATTCCGTTAGATGCAGGTAGGAGAGAAACTGATGTTGAACTTTTGAAACATGAATTATTGGAGGAAAAAAAAGATTTGGAAGCTAGGCCTCGGTGGTTTAGAATTTACAAGTTCTTGTGTTGAATATATGTTGCTGTGATTGTGGATGTATTTAGGGTTTAGTGCTGTTTGTACAATCAAAATAAATTACATACAGCCTTGTGTGACATATCCTTACAGTCTCCTAGGCTCAAGTACTGAGCCAACTTTCAAAAGCTATCTATAATGTATTATGGTCTTCTGTATAAATATCTCCATCCAGGCGCTTATAGTATTAATGAAATGCATATTAATCAAATAATGGTTAGAAAAAAAAAATTAGTGTACATGAGGTCCCTCTGTCATGAAATAGGACCAATTATTACCGGAGCTCATTTATTAGAGCGAACACGAGATAAATTGTTCAACAACTTATCATAAGCCTCATCAACTTCTTGATAACCTTTGGTATCTTTTAAGGATTCATTATCAGAACTCGTAGAACTGCCATTTTCCTCAATAGTTCCCTGTGCTGGACCATTATAAATGTTATCCAGCTTTATTCTGTTATGATTCACATTATCAATCAAATCATCTATTGATTCTCCCTTCGCTTTTAATACGGCATCTCTTAATTCCGCACCAGAAGGGAGTTTGGAAACAAATGCAATTCCTTGCGAATTACGATCGTTTTGACCTTTAGCATTATTGTTCGCCGGCTCATTACCTGAAGCCGGATATATCTGATGCTGTTGTTGAACGAAGAACCCCCACTTATGGAATTCACCTTCTTCTTTTTCTTGTTTTTTGGCTTGAACAGAGGTTTGAGACAAATTTCTGAGAAGAATTGGTTTACCCGTAGCAACGTCAATTGGCGTTTCTCTACCTCCGTTGACCTCCAAAGCGACTTGATGTGGAATGGATGCATCTGTGATTGGAACTGTAGATGACGTTTGAAGCTGTTGCTGTGTTGATGTCAAAGTAGAGCCATCATTTAGATTTTCGAAAATGTTTAGGATTTTTTCTAATGATGAATCCAAAAAGTAAAATCTCAATAAATCTTCTTTACCTTGTAGAGATAACTCTCCTTGGCTTCTTTTGGTCAACAATTCACCTATTGTTTTATCAATCTTTGTTCTTGAGCTTTTAATTTTATCTAAAAACTTGCTTTTCAAAAACTTCTTACCAAACTCATCAGCATGTAATTCATGATCCTTTTGCGACATCTTATCCAATAGCTTTCCGGCAGTTTCTGCAATCAATGATCCATCAAACATGATATCATCATAAGTATCATCATGAATGTTATTTGGATCGTCTTGATTGAAAGTTCTTTCCATGTTTCTCATCAAGCACACAGCGATTCTGGAGCTGATGGTTTCATCGATTAAATCATAGTCCAAGTCAAAGTTCATAATAGTATGTGAGGATTTAACTGCACCATAAAGAGCAGCGCTTGCAGGGTAGCTTAAGCCACCGTTATCCATAATTGAAACATGGACCAACCTTGCACACTTTGGAAGAATTTCTGAGAGAATTGTTATTGATTTCGTATTCAACTCGTTCGAATCTAAATGTAGTCTATTCAAATTTGCAAATCTTGGCAAGTATTTGTTAAGATAAGGTATTAAGCTCGTGAGAATAGATTTCAGATTGCTTAGATCTAAGAATCTTAAATTAGGCAGTTTAGATAGTGCTCTGATCATGAGCGCTGTATCTTCGACATTGTCTAACTGTGTAGAGTTCAAAGAAATTGACTGCAAAGAAGTTGCATAAGATAGCCTTTTGATAAATGGTTTCAATCTATCCTCTCTCAAATCATTGAATCCGATATCTAAACCTTCACAAGTAGCCTTTTCCAAAGATGCCCAAATAGCAATTCTCTTACAATGCTCGTAGCTCAAATCCATTTGTGCGACGCCTAATCTCTTGGTACTTATGGGGAGTGCTTCATCAATCAATCTCGAGAAGAACTCTATAGGAATTTTGCAGCCATTCAATATCAACTCTTCGATTCCATTGCGTAAAATAAGAGTGTCAGTGAACAAATTCCAATCCATTTCACCCCTAATTTGATTCAATGGTAAATCTGGCTTGATTTTCTGCTGAGAAATATCAAGTCTTAATAAAGATTTATTTCTGCTTAAGAATTTGCACAAGAATTTCCACCCTAGTTCATCTAGTGGAACATTCCGTAAAGATAACTTCTCAAGACTCTTAGAATGTATCACGGAGGACAATATGATTTGAAACATCTCTGTATTCATTGTGACATTGTCAAATACTAAGGTTTTTATTGGAACAATAGCGATGAAATCGCTAAATGAATAGATATCAATCAATGTCGGTTTGGGATTCAACAACTTGAGGGCTGGCAATGGGGCGGATTTGTTTTTCAATTGCTTCAAGGTGGCAGGGATAGGTAATATTTCACGTAGATGACAGCAACGAGTGTATATAAGATCTAGAGGAATGTTTTTATTTGAATTTGCACTATCAAGGGAATCATCAGCATCATCTTCATCAAAGTGGTGCTCGTGCAAATGGATGGGCTTATCAATCTCGAGATCTGATACACCTTTCGTGATGAACTCATCATCTTCTTCCTTCTCATGGTCCTTCTTAGGGTTCAGCTTATTCTGATAACCTATAACTTCACTTGCAATTCTCATGGCTGCATAATGTGCCTCTTGGGCATGTACGTTGGCCTCTTCCAATGCTCTCCGTTGTGTCTCTATTGCTAACTTTAGCTCTTTTTCGTCATACTGTTTGGCTTGAGTTTGAGATTCGTTCGAGATTCCTACGCTCAACTTAGAAGGGCCCGAAATCAAATCCTCCACCACAATCACGTTTCCCTTCTTAGGTCTTCTTGAAGGAATCTGCTGAGGGGGATCATCTGGTAGTTTATCTAAGGCGAATGTAACTCTTCTCAATTTCAAATCAGAAAGTTCCTTGATTGGAACAGCCGATCTGTTTGGATTTTTGTTCAATACGACTCTCGCGTCCTTATCAGAGTTTTCTGAGACAGATTCGTGCAACATGGACCATGAGTTGTTATTCCTGCTGTTGTAGAGAAATGAACCACTAGGAGGAGAGAAAGAATCAACGGATGATGCGATAGATTTTGGAGACTTTGGAGTTTTAGGGCTCGGGATCTGTATTGGTGGAGAGGAAGATGAAGACGAAGAGTTCCCGCCAATAGTTTTCAATTTTGATAGAGCGCTGAACAAGGATTTCTTCTTTGGTGGTTGTGACTGGGCCTGTGGCTGGGTTTTTTGTTTGGAGTCATTCAGAGAATTTGTACGCTTAATAGGCGCGCCTGATGATGCTGATGATATCGAAACGTTTGACAGTGTGCTTTTCAGTGAATTTGAGAAGGGCCTATTCGTATCTGACGACGAACGAGGTCTAGTTGCCTGAGACACTAGTATCGATTTTGACTCTGAAGTTGCAGGTCTTACCGCTTGGTTGGGCTGTGAAGTCTTCGGTGCATCTATTGCAGCGTGAGGGGTGGCTGGTACGATAGGGTGCTTAGGCGTATCTGTAGCCGATGAGGGCGTCGAACGGGCGATATTGGACGCAGCGTTGGTACCTAGGGTAGGAGGTCTTTCCTTTGACGATGAAGAGCTTCTTCTCTTCGACCTCTTCTTTCCCCTGAAGACCCAGTCGACATCGATGTTCGAAATATCTGAGTGGTCATATATCGAAGCCATGATGTCCCGCTAGGAAATCAGTAGGGCACCAGTTGAGGGTCCCCACGAGAGAACCAGTGCTGTTGAAACGAGGAACCGGTATTTTCAAGAGGCACGGATTTCTATGAAACGTGCTAGTTGTATGAGCTTCTATGTTTTTTTGCCACCTCCTGCCGCCAAACTGGTCAGGTTGGCTTGGTGAACAAAGCGCTAGATTTGAAGATTCTTGATATCAGATTGTCGTGGGTAAAAAGGCTGTCACCGAACAACTGTAGCAGGGCAGTAACGCAAATGGTAACTAGACACGTACAACCAGTACTTAGATAAAGACAACTGCTGTCAAAAATAATACAAAGAGAGTGGATTGGGGGTGTGTGTGGGGCGGCGAGAAGAGGGGATTAAGTGCTTTGAAAGTTGAGAGTTTTCAAACAGAAGCGAGCAGACGCTGGAGAATTCTTTTATAAATCAGAAGAAGCCGAACTGACAGCTGCGAAGAAAACAGAGCATTTTCGCTTGAGCTGCAAGACGGCTGCGGAGATAAAGAACGTAAGGCTCTCGGAATAGGCGTTTGCACCGAAATTCCGGGCCCAAGTCAGAGCGAGCAGTAAGCAGAGCTCTGAAAGGAGTTAGGCTTCGGTGCGGATGCTGCTGCTGCTGCTGCTTCTTCTTCTTATGTTTTTCTTTTTTTTTTTTTTTTTTTTTGGCCGTAAAATGGTTTCCTTTCCGCTCGAAAATTTACATCTTTTTCTTATGCGCATCTTACAAATTGCAATTTACGATTAATAATAATAGATAGTAAGTTACCCACTTGTGGGTAGTAAACGCCAGATTAGTATAGGGCCTGTACAGTGGTTGTTGCCTGTAAAGCATCATCAGTCGGCCGTAACAAGATCAAGGTCTCGTAATACAGTTTATCGTTGCATGGGGGGGGAAATCAAAAGGCGTTACTGAACCTGAATTTAAAGTACTTTTGATTATCACTAGAGTTCAGGCTCCGCTTCGCTCAGCTCGAGCTGCCGCCTCCACGCCTTCCTTCTCCGTCCCGCCAGCCCCCGCCCCGCTCCCCCCACAGACATAAATCGAAGTTAGTGGTGGTAGCGCAGTTTAGCGACACAATGAAAAAAAAAAAAAAAAAAAAAAAAAAAAAAAGACGATTTTACCCCCACCCGGCCTT
>JAKTRK010000100.1:0-12390 GCA_030579675.1 Liangdongia quercuum | reverse complement strand
TTTTTTTTTTTTTTTTTTTTTTTTTTTTTTTTTTTTTTTTTTTTTTTTTTAATTTCCTGCCTGTTGTTTGTTTTTGATCTTCCCTTCTTGGCCTGGAATCACACCCGCGTGATATCAAAAGCAGCCAGAATATTGTGGAAATGTGAGTTACTGTGAGGCAGGAAAATAAAAAGTATAGAGGTGCGCTAGTATATATACCCAGTAGGGTATTCCTTTCTGTCTAAAATTGCCAATCGAGCTGGAAATTGAATACGGTGGAAAGAGAGAGACAGAGCGAGAGCAAGCGAGGCTGAAGATTAGGATCAAGATCAAAGGAGAGAGCAAGAGAGCAAGAGGTTTCCAGTGAACTGATACTGTATTCTGAGTGAGGAAAGAAACCACGCAGACACAGACGCTGTGACAGAGACACAGATACACAGATACAGCTAAGAACAGTAATAAACGTAACAAAAGAACCCCAATGCCCTCCGACGAAGAGTCCATCAGCTCTGAGGTGCAGCAGGCACCGCAGGCGTACGTTCCTGAAGACAACGAGGATGCAACGAGCGAGTTGAGTTCACTTGCCTCACGAACCACTACGAACAACAACAGCAGCAACAACAACAACATCAGATTGACGAGAACAGAAACGGTCAAGTCGCTACAGGAGATGGGATTGCAGTCTGAGGCGCCGCCACCAGACGTGAACGCTCCGCAGAACGTGCGCAATGCCATTTTCCCAGAAGAGTACACGCTGGAGACAGACACCGGGCTTGTGCCGGTGGCCACGCTGGCGTCGCTAGGAAGAAGCGCCTCGAAGGTGCAGAGAACCCGGACGCATCTTGTCACGCGGGGCCGCTCCGCTGAGGGAGGCGAAGGAGGAGACCAAGAGAGCTCCTCGTCGACCGGCGCCGGAGAGGGCAAGCCTAGCAGCGGAGACAATGAAAAGGAACCAATTGAGGACTCCGGTGACGTTGACCCGGAGATTGAGTTTGTCACGTTCATCAAGAACGATCCTGCCAACCCACACAACTGGCCGGCTTGGATAAGATGGGTCTACACCATCAACTTGTCGGTGCTTGTCATTGCAGTCGCCTTTGGCTCGTCCTGTGTCACTGGTGGGCTAAGTCTTATCAACGAGAAGTACGGAGTGTCAACAGAAGTGTCCACCTTAACATGCTCTATGATGGTGTTTGGGTTTTCGTTGGGTCCCTTGATTTGGTCTCCGCTAAGTGAGCAGATTGGGAGACAGCCAGTGTACTTCATCTCGTTGTTCCTGTACGTCATTTTCAACATCCCTTGCGCTGTCGGTAAGAACATTGGTACTATTCTAGTGTGCAGATTTTTATGTGGAGTCTGGGCTTCTAGTGGGCTATGTCTTGTCGGTGGGTCCATTGCTGATATGTTCCCTACTGAGACTAGAGGTGAAGCAATCGCCTACTTTGCCTTTGCCCCATACTGTGGGCCAGTGTTTGGACCTTTAGTCTGCGGATGGATCAATGTTAAGACCCACAGATACGACGTCATCATCTGGGTCAACCTTGGATTCGCAGGGTTCATGTGGATTGCCTCATCCTTGGTGCCTGAAACGTATGCCCCAGTCATCTTGAAGAGAAGAGCCAAGAAGCTCAGAAAGGAAACCGGTAACCCAAAGATCATGACAGAACAGGAAGCTCAAGGTATGTCGTTGAAAGAGTTGATTGAGTCCTGTCTTATCAGACCGCTATACTTTGCAGCAACAGAACCAGTGTTGGATCTTATGTGCTTCTACGTTTGTTTGATTTACGCTCTATTGTATGCCTTCTTCTTTGCATACCCAGTCATCTTTGGTGAGCTATACGACTACAACGATGCATACGTCGGGTTGATGATGATTCCAATCTTGATTGGCGCCTGTCTGGCGCTTGTCACAACCCCACTCTGTGAAAAACAGTACGTCAAAATCGTCCACAGAAGAAAGGCAACTCCAGAAGATCGTCTACTAGGTGCCATGATTGGCGCCCCATTCGCCGCTATTGCGCTATGGATTCTAGGTGCCACGGCGTACAAACACATCATATGGGTCGGCCCTGCTTCTTCAGGGTTGGCGTTCGGATACGGAATGGTGTTGATCTACTACTCAATCAACAACTACATCATCGACTGCTACGCCATATACGCCTCTTCCGCTCTAGCAACCAAAGTGTTCTTACGTTCAGCAGGTGGTGGTGCATTCCCATTGTTCACACCACAGATGTACCGCAAGTTGGGCTTGCACTGGGCATCCTGGTTGTTGGCTTTCATCTCAACTGCCATGATTTTAATTCCATACGGGTTCTACTTCTATGGTAGCAGACTAAGAGCGAAACTGTCAAAGCATGATTACTCACTAGATGGATTAGAATAATACAACACAGAAACCCACTAAAGAAAAAATAACTAATAATAACTTCATAGAAAACTTTTTTTTATCTCCTCACATTTACATCACAACACAATCATAATACCCTTCTTTTTTATCCACTCCTTTGTTTCTTCTTATTTTATTTTTTTTTTTTCAATTTCATCTTTCCAAGTCCAAGATCAACTTTCGGGGTGTTTTGCCTGCTGCTTTTAATTTAATTTATCATCCAGTTATCCTTATTTTTCACCCTTAACCTTAATACCCTTTATGTTGAGATTGTCGACAAAGAAGTTTAGAAGAATCAAGTTTACAAACCTATTTAATGTTGTATAACTATCATTATACATTAATTTGATAATACCACACGTAAGTTATACGAACTCCTCCATAGTCCAACTCCACCCGTTCCTCATGTGTCTAGATCGGCCTCGATATCACCATCGTTCTGATTGTGTTGCCCAAATTTACTCATACCGTGTAAATAACAGCACGGAAAAGAAGTTAGACGCTCAAAGCATTCGTACAGTATACAGCTTGCCAGATTCCAGTCTTGATCCTGACACGAGCGAACCCGCATTACAACAGAAGTTCGACGTGCTAGAGTGTGCTCCTCTTCTCTGTGAGTACAAGCGCCCCGTTTTTCATAATGCCAGCGGTGAAATCTGCAGACGAGTTCATCTCCAAGTCCATCAGTCTGTTACAGACGTCGCCTGCGACAACGAGAGTCACCATCAACTACGGTACCCATATAAACAAAGGCAACAAGCCGGGGAATATTGCCGAAAAGCAAGGGAAATCCATTCGAAACCGAACCCATCAAAGAAGATACTTGAACTTCAAGACATACGATCCTGTTAGTGGCGAGCTGTATAGAATCAAGACACACAAGGCAAAGGAACTATCAAAATTGTTGACAGCATTGGGGCCAAACGGCGTGCAGGTTAATAATAGTCAGTTGCTCGGGTTCAGTACGGTCTGGTCGAATACTGAGATCAAGGCTGAGGAACCCACAATCACAAATGCTGCACAGTCAGCCTCCACTACAGCTGCGACTTCAACTACAAACGCTACAGCATCTTCCACATCGAAGAAAAATAAAAAGAAAAAAGGTAAAAAATAACTCTGATTATCAATAACATTCATCATTAAAATTAAACAATCTTCATTCAGTTTGTAGAATTCATCGCTTGGGATCCCTTCTGACGATAGACACTACTCATTTCTTGCTCTTTTTCTTGCTTTTCTTCTTGCTTTTCTTCTTATTCTTTTTGGCAGCGACACTGGTGCTTGAGTTTGAATTCGAGTTTGAGTTTGAAGTTGCATTCGCAATTGTATCTTCTGTTTCAGCAGACGACTCACGAGTGGAAGAGTAGGATGCCGTGGCTGATTCATCAATGGATTGATCTGACTGCGGTAGTGACTGTGGTACTGATTGCGATTGCCATCGATTATCATTCTGTTTGTTCTCAATCGAGGATGCGGCCTTGAAAGGATCATAATCATTATTCTGTTGATCATAAATTGACGATCTTCTTTCGTACAGCCCCTCAGTTATTTCATTAGATACTTCAGAATCTCCAGGTGTAATCTCATTGTTGTCATTACTACCGTTGTCCATCTCGGACTTCGGTTCATCAGTGTAGCTTGGTGGGCTGCTAATGATTTTACTTGGCTTGATTCTTGGCTGGGATCCTTGTCTTTCTAGTAAAGCCGAAGGACCGAAAAAGGTCTCCTCTTCCGATGGGTAGTTTGGTGGTAACTCTTCGCCCTTATCCAATACTTGATCATTGATGATCTCTTTTCCATAAGCAGGAGGGATTCCAATAGTCCCAAAGACACTACCAAACCCCCATTTTTTAACATTGGCCTCAATGAAGACAAACCCTAGCTGGCCCAAATTGACATCTAGTTTGCTACTACCTTTAGATCCGATAATTGGATATAGATCCAACTTAACATTATGCACTGCGTCTAAAACTTTCTTGCCGTTATGGGTGAAAAATATCGAACCTGATCTTGCTTTGAAACCAACCCCCAAAACATCGCCTTCAACTAGCTTATCCCAGATCTCTGGGCACTCAAAAGGCTGGTTGATTCTAACAGATCCACTGGATTCGTAAGCAATTGAATATTTATGATATCCCGGCAGTCTGAATAATGGGTAAGGTCTTGTAGTTAAACCAATTGAGATCTTAGAGTTTGGTGACATTTCAAATATCTTCACTTCAAAATAAACACAGTCTTTCTCGTTATTTACTGGCAACGGATAATTCAATATGGCCGAGTTCGGATCATCAGAAATAAACCGTACATCTAGCTTATCCTCAATAATTGCGCTTGGAGTGATGTTGGAATCTTCAAAATATTCTTCATTTTGCGCAAAGATATATGCTTGAATTCCACGATCACTAATTAACTGACGCTCTTCTTTCACTAAAGTAGTTCCCAATGGATTTGTTATAGGGGTATGAGAAAGTTCAAATTCACGCCCTGATGCGTAATTTTCTTGATTCCTGGAATCAAGCTTGGGAATAAAAGACCGTTCTTCATAAAGCCTGTTCTCCTCATCATCAAATTCACCGGGAATGTTAAAATTGGAACCCAAGAACACTGAGGTGTTCGAGAAGAAGGAAAAATAAACGGTTAAAACGAGTAAAATCAAAAACAGTACTCCTAGTCCGGTTGACAACCCTATTATCAAAGGCAAGCTGAAATCAGGGTCAAAATCCTCAAATAATTCCGGCAGTTTATCCAAGCTGAAGGCTGATAGATCCAGTGACTCCATTTTGAGATGATCCAGAGGAACGGTGAGCAACTGATACGGTAACTGATACGGTAATCACAGTATGACACAGAATTGTTGTAAGGAAAGTAAAGTAACGTCGGTATCCAGTATTGAAACCTTCAAAAAAGCAAGCAAAAGACCAGGACCGTTCAAATGATCTGAAGCAGCCAAAGAATAAACAGTTTCTCTTAAATTTAAATGCTAACTATTCCTCAAAATCTAACTTTGCAATATTCTGATTTCTTTCATTTTCTTTATAGTCGAATTTGAATTTGTGAATTCTGATACTGAAAATTACATAATCACAAACTCCACTGTGCTCTTAGAATGATAATGATCAAGCAGAACGACATGTTACCAACGACTCTTGGTACAGGATTAAAGCTTTGATTGATACTTGGACTGCTACCTGATACAAATGCTGAGTGTAGAATGTTACAAAATTTCGAGTTTGCCCAATTTACGCTCTTGAGCGAACGATTATTTCTTTACATCGCGGACTGTTCTTTCACGGTTTGAGTGTGTGTGATATTCAAGTTATAACGCCGACAAATTTATACAAATTGAACACAGTGTAGTCACAGCGAGTGATTCTGAGTTCATCCCGTTATCAAAATAACAATAAGTAAATTGTAAATTCACCAGCCAAAGCTCTCTGAATGAAGATAAATTTCCTCGATATCAGAGCCCACACGACTTTGCAAATTTGAGATCGCGTTGCCAGCATCGATTTGAAACGTCGAATTTCCTGATAATATGAATGCGTTTTTATTGAGCAAAGTGAAGGTTGGTATGTAGCTAGTTAGTTTAGGCTTTTCCTCGTGATGGATATGGATGAAACCAGATAGATTAAATTCATCTATGATTATATGATCGTTTATTGATTTCTCCTCAACTGCACTTGTCAAATAATTTATGCTGGATTCTAGATGTGACTCAACAGTTTTACATTGCGCAGCATTCACCGAATTCGTGATAAATATATGAATATCGAGATTTTGCAAAATATTTTTTTTAACAGCACTATTCAGCACCCCAATTAATTCTTCTTTTATCCAGCTCAAAGAGTCAAAACTATTCGTCACCCATACAAAGTCGATGTTCTGCACTTTACTCGTAACATCCTCCGAGTTCTGAACAGTATATTGTAAAAACGGGAAGGTGACAGCAACCCCCGTCCCAGAGGCTAATAGAATCAGCTTGTCAAAAGAGAGAAAATCACGACTCATTCCACCGTATGGACCATCAATGAGCACTTTGTATTCTTTTTCAAAAGTTTTCTCATCACTTAAAGCATCGTATATTTTTTTTGTTAGACCCTTTTGTGGTTTAATAACAAGCTTCAGTTGACAATTTGTAGTTTGCGGTGCTGTCATTATTGTGAAGGGGTGATTGTCCAAGGTGTGAATGCCATAGATAAATCTCAGAAAAATATGCTCGCCCGGAGACCAATAGAACTCATCCTTACTGTTGAAGTCAATCACAACTTGATAAGCTCCATTTGGTAGAGTTCTTAACTTGGCCACTTTATGCTTCAGAGCATAACCATTGGGCCCAAAAAATGAAGTTTTCACCAAAGCTCTGTATAAAAACTGAAATCCACAAACTGCAATAGTAGCCCAAGTGTACTTCTGCGTATAGAGATCATTATAGCCATGCCATGTGAAAGTAGCAAGATAGATCAAAGAAATAATCCAGTGACTGTGTAACCAAAGCTCATAAATTCTGTTCCTCAAAAATCTTGTAGAAGTGATACAAATCAAGAATAATAACACTGTGGGAGCAACCCCAGTTTTATAAATATAGTATCTGCTGAAATCACTTTTCACTTGAGTTACACCTCCTTCCAAGCTACCTTGAATCAAGTACGGGAAAACATGTACCAAGGCACAAAAAAGTAATCCCCAACCTAGCAGCTGATGATAGAAATTCAATTTTTCGTATGAAATTCCAGTTATTGCACTAAAGATATTGATTTTCCCTCCCAAGATGAAAAGGAACGGCGTCATTCCACTCGTCATCACGGCGGCTCGAACTGCTAATGGTGGGGATCCAAATTCTTCACACCCTCTATACCAAAAATGAGGGACGAAAACTATCAATAGAACGTAGAGGGCCGAGAAAAAAATCACTATAATTGTACCAAGAGAAGGTGGCAATCCAGTGATTCTGGAGATGATGATTGGTGTTCTTTTGTAGGCAATGAAACGAGTCCATGAGCATATCCTGCTCCAAATCATCACTCTTTTGTACTTATGACCCAGATTCGTATTCCTATAAGAATAATCAGTGTACATAAATATCAACCTCTTAGCCAACAGCAGCATAATGAACCCAGCAGCAATATACAAGGTATAGTATGTATACCTTGCTTGAAATGCCCAAGCATGTTTGCCGCTTTGCGACTCATCTTTCCATTCTGTGAAATCACTGGAGTGAGCAGTAATATATCTGCAATCATATCCTCTAAAGCTTTTCATTCGATGCAATTGCTGAAATGAAGGTTGAAGCGAGACATTCATTGAAGAGAAGGATGAACATCATTTATAGAAGCATTTTCTCAACCATCGGACTGTTTTGATATCATCCTTTTTACAATGCACCTATTGAATTTGGAACTTGCAGTACCCAAATCCCAATTTGCTCAATAATTTGCTCTAAGTCAGACGACAGCAATGGATTCCTTAGGAAAGTATAAATTCATGAAGAAAACGGTACGTTATGCTGCATTTATCTGAGCAAAATTTAGCTGAAAATATCACAGACAGCATATGTAGATTTGGACTTCAGATCAATTATAGGATATTGGATAATCGTAAATGCTCCTGTTTGGGGAGTTTAATATGAAGGCTCTCAACAGTAAGGATCCCAAATTCTGACAGCACTTAATAGCATATCCATCTTAATGCCTTGGCTTGCTTTCGAAGCTAAATAGATGTAAAGAGTCAATGAGGAAATCACTGGAGTTGAGCTAGGCTATACAACTTTCACTACCAAACGAAAAAATATTCTTTTGTGTAAGATATATATATCATCTTATCTTCTATAGAGTCTTACATTTCTATGATGAGTAAGAGTGATTCAAGGTCCTACTCAACATCATCGTCATCCTCCTCATCACCATCTTCCTCATTCTCATCTTCATAGCCATCTTCTTGGTCCTTATCTTCCGCGCTGATTTTGACAACCTCGTTCGTTAAATCATCAAGATCGTCCGAATCACTTTCATAATCTTTGGAAATCGAGCTCCATTCGATATAAAAGTCTTTGAGTAAATCTTTTGATCTCTTTAAAAACAAAGGATCAAATGGGAAGTAGGCCTCTAAGTCAATGAACTGCTGTCTCAGTGAAAATTTTTGCAGATTATTACTGTTATTATAATCACCATAATCTCCATCAACATTTCCAACAATTCCTTTCAGTTTTTCATTTTTGTTTTTTTCAATTATCGAAAAACAATACGCCAAGTTCTCCTCTTGTGCAATTTTAGCAAACATCAAAACAACGCTTTCATTGCAGTACTTCAGCGGATTGAATTTTGTGATCAACATTCTCTGAAAGAATTTGTCTAATGACAGTTCCCATTCATCATCAGTGGTCCTGAGTATTGAATGTCTAAAGCAGAAGATATATAACAAAACCTGAAAAGTTGAATAGAATAATCTAAATCTATCCATGTTCGTATTTTTATTGATTTCAACTTCTCGTTCCTCAACGTATTTGTTTAGCCAACTAATCAAGTAACTAGTTACAAACAGTATTTGATTTGCAGTTAATTTTGAAGCTCGTGAAATGTACGAAGATAGATATTGCAAAGATTTGACTCTTTTCTCAATTGCTAATTCGGTGGAAAATGACAAATCAATCAATGTCACCAAAAATGAATCCATTAACTGCGGTGATTGCTGGGTGAAGTAGAACAGTATGAATTGAGTGGATTTTGTGAAATATGTTGGTAAAATATGAGACTTGAATAGGGAAATTAAAGTATTGTATAGTATAATCCCCTTTTCTTCTTCTTCTTCATTATTGAATTTCAAGGCTGCCAATTTCGTAAATACTAAATAAAGTACAGAATCTAGCTTTTCTGATAGATCAGAGATATTTCGGCTTAAAAGGTCAAGATCGTGAAGTTCCTCACCATCAATGAAATTCTCGTCCTCATCCGCGTCGTCATCATCTTCATCTTCTGAACGCACTTTATAATCATCCTCATCTTCATCCTCATCGTCCTCGTAATCGTCTTCATCCAGTTCATCCAGTTCATTCTGTAGCTCCACGTCAATTTGAATGCAGCGTTCTACTATTAAAGTCCAGACATTGAATCTCATTTCAAAGCAGTAGTCATTCAACTTGAGTAGATTTGAGACATAATTTAGGATTTCATTTTTACCACCATTTTTATTTGGGAACTTTGCAACTAATATCTTGCGTATGTTATAAATCGAGGTAGGAATAATCTTAATAAAAGTCCTTAGAAGCTGATGATGATAAGAGGTTTTCTTTAAACTTAGAGTGAAATTTGAGATTAACAAATTCGAAACCTCATTCCACCACTTAGGAGAATAGGAACATAGCGTTACTATAAACTTTTTGAAGACGGTGATCTGCGATTCATTCAAGCTCCACCATTTATGATAATTGATTATTGAGAGTATTAGATTATTACATTTTGAAGAGTCTAATTTCGAAATGCTGTTTGTTAGAATCTTCAATATTGTGATGAAATTTTCTGTTGAGATGGCCTCTGGGTTCTTCTGCGGCAGGGAAATTTGATTCGCCAATGTGTCCAGTTGTATGGAGTTTCCTTCTTCTAGAGCTTCTAGAGCTGACTTCAAGTACGAACTGTACATGTTGCTTTGAAAATCATTCTGTGAATCATCTGGAGCGCTATTTATATCTACCTTTCGTTTCTTTATTGCATGTATGGCATTGGTTATTATATTTTTGTCATTATCCTCCTCTATCTCCTCTATCTCATCTCTTGGTCGTTTGAAATGAGTCTTCTGGTGGTCAATAGACATCATTTTGGTTATTACAGTAAACTCTCAATTATCATGAATCAATACAAAATATAACCGTAACAACACCAACAACCAACTGTGTCCTTCACAGTGCTTCAAAAGATGAACAAGCGAAGCTGTCTAAAATTGTGGTTCTTTTTAAAGCTTCTCAAATTTTCATTCTGAAAAGTTAAAGTCACGTGAACTTTAATTTATCAGAAATTACATAATAATCAGATGATGACAAAGAGTTGACGTAATATTTACATTTTCCGGAGGCTTTTTACCTTAGGAAGTAAAGGCTTAAATAATTAAATAGATTGCAGAACAGCAAAAGGGAATAAGCTAGAAAGCGCTAAGGCTGGACTGTTCGTTATAGAGGAACTGGGATACCACTATCTTCAATGCAATACGTTGGAAGGGCTTTTGACTCTGTATCCAAGACTTGGAGTTCGATAAACCCATCAACGCTTTCTGGAGCAATTGATATCATAGTAGTTGAAGATGAAAATGGCGAATTGAATTGCTCACCATTTCATGTCAGGTTTGGGAAATTCCAACTATTGAGGCCCTCACAGAAGAAGGTTGATTTCATAATAAACGGGAAGCTCACTAACTTGCCGATGAAACTTGGAGATGGAGGCGAGGCTTTCTTCGTTTTTGAGACAAGCAAAAATGTTGATGTTCCTAACGACATGATGACCTCTCCGGTGTTATCTGCTTCATCTTCCGCATCATCCTCTCCTTCTAATTCTCCTAAAAAAGCTTCAACCTTTCAATCATTGCAAGAACCAGAGTTCTTAGATATAAATCAATCAACTCCTGAGTTATCACACACAAATCCTGTCAATATTCCAACCTCAACTTCAACTCCTGAGTTAGGAGCACCAACAGCCTCAGATGCGAATCCATATCCTAAAGATGTCACATCCGAAAAATTCCAAAAATTATCCAAAAGATTGACAATGATTAACATACCTACAAAAATTGATAAAAATGGCGATTTATCACTGGATATGAATGGCTATAAATCGAACGAACAAAACATCCATGATACCGATGAGATGATTAAGAAAGTTTTGGCGGAAGAATTCGGTGACGATGTTGATTTCTCATCCTTAGTAAAAGAAGATGATCAAGGTAATATTAAAATCTTCTCTAACGAGGATCTGTCTTCTTCACCCACTCTTACTGATTCTGATTCTTATTTATCTTACACCACAGGAGAGGATACAAACACGAATTCCACATCATCGACAAACTACGTCAAAACTCTACGTTTGACCTCTGATCAGCTGAAGTTCCTGCATCTCAAAAATGGTGAGAATGACTTGTGCTTCAGCGTTGATAAAGGTAAAGCACTAATAACTTCAAAACTATATCTTTGGAAGTACGATGTACCGATCGTAATATCTGATATTGACGGTACAATCACAAAATCAGATGCCTTAGGGCATGTATTGACGATGCTCGGTAGAGACTGGACTCACCCTGGTGTCGCTAAATTATTCACTGATATCAAAATGAATGGCTACAACATCATGTATTTAACAGCCAGATCAGTTGGACAAGCAGATTCAACTAGAAGTTATTTAAGAAGCATAGATCAAGATGGTGTAAGATTACCAAATGGACCGGTTATTTTGTCGCCTGATAGAACAATTGCTGCTTTGAAAAGAGAAGTAATCTTGAAAAAACCCGAAGTTTTCAAGATGGCTTGTCTAAGTGATCTCAAAAATTTGTACTCTAATAAAGAAAATCCATTCTATGCTGGGTTTGGAAATAGGATCACTGATGCATTGAGCTATAGGAGTGTCAATATCCCGTCTTCGAGAATCTTCACCATAAACCCTGATGGTGAAGTTCATATGGAGTTGTTAGAACTAGCAGGATATAGAAGCTCATATGTTTTCATTAACGAGTTAGTTGATCACTTTTTTCCCCCTGTTAATTCTGGGGATGTCAATGACGAAAATTTCACAGACGTGAATTACTGGAGGGAACCCTTGCTTGAAATTGAAGATTTGAGTGAAGAGGAGGGAATCGAGGATTCTACAAAAAGAATTACAATTGATGATGTGGACAAGAACTATATTGAAGAGGAAGATGAAGACTATAAAGAGGATGACGAAAATAACGATGACTATGACGAAGACAAGGATGAAGAGGATGAGGAAGAAGAAGCCGAAGAAGAAGAAGAAGAAGAAGAAGAAGAAGAAGAAGAAGAAGAAGAAGAAGAA
>JAKTRK010000099.1:0-12723 GCA_030579675.1 Liangdongia quercuum | reverse complement strand
TAAAAGTTACATCAACTTTGAGAAGGACAGCCATCAAAACAAGCGCTGTGGAGGATGTACGGTCGCATATTACTTCGTTTCTCAGATGTGTTTTCTCTGGACCGCAGGTGTATTATCACAAAGAAAATACCTGTTAATATACGGTGCTTCAGCAACACACCAACTTCAAAACTTAACATGCATTATCCTCCCATGAATCAACGGAATCCAGATTACACATCACTGCTGTTAGAAAAGAACCTAATGCATAAGACCCATGCTTCAGAGGATGCCTCGCTGATATGTACAGTATTTGACAAAAACGGTAATCTTACAGCTAGATCTGCAGAGATCAAAAGAGCGGATCTATTATCAAAACATGGACTATTTCCTAGAGATTTGAGAAAGATAGAGAAGAGTGCCTACCATACTGAAATAGCACCATCAATATCAGTACGAAAGAACTCTGTGGTGGTGAATTTGCTACACATTCGGGCATTAATACAGTATGACTGTGTCATTCTGTTTGATGATTTAACGTCCAGAAGTTCACATGCTCAAACACAATTTCTACATGATTTGGAATCGAAGCTGAAAGCGACAAATACCGATCTTCCATATGAAATAAGAGCTCTGGAGTCCATATTAGTCTCTGTAATAACCAACCTTGATGCAGAAATGAAAGTTCACACCACTATAACTAAAGGAATCTTAAATGAACTTGAAGAGGATATAACGAGCGAGAAACTTCGATTTCTTCTAATACAAAATAAAAAAATCACCACCTTCGCTCAAAAGGCTACTTTGATCAGGGAGATTATTGATGAATTACTGGACAACGATGATGACTTGGCAGGTATCTATCTAACGGCAAAAGCCCATAATAAACCAAGGGCAACGGACGACCATGCAGAAGTGGAAATGCTTTTAGAGTCTTACTACAAACATTGTGATGAGGTTGTTCAGACTGTTAATAGCTCTATTTCCAATATCAAA
This sequence comes from Liangdongia quercuum, assembly GCA_030579675.1. NCBI lineage: Eukaryota > Fungi > Ascomycota > Saccharomycetes > Phaffomycetales > Wickerhamomycetaceae > Liangdongia > Liangdongia quercuum. Next base: position 11,748 of record JAKTRK010000099.1, on the reverse strand, counting down.
TCTACAGAAGAAATTATCAATATCATATTAGATTCCAATAGAAATCAATTAATGCTGCTAGGTCTGAGATTCTCTATAGGGTTGCTTAGTCTAGGTGCCGGTATTTTCGTTGCTACTGCTTACGGTATGAATCTGGAGAACTTTATAGAGGAAAGCGATTATGGGTTTGGAGCGGTCATCTCCCTTTCAATGATATCTCTACTCGTTTTATTTGCTTACAGTATGAAACACTTGAAAAAACTACAGAAAATTACCATGATGGGGGATCATTATAGAAACACATTGAATGAGAGAAACTACTGAGTATTTTCCACTGTACATATCTTGAAGATACGATTTTATCTTGCAACTTGGAAGCTGTTTTGTAGCTCGGTCGGGTTTGGCTTGCAACTGCCAGCTTAGCTTTGGTAGGACAGGTGCTCTTTATGATTATATAATTTTTTGTAGGGACTAGTCTTTATTTTATCGGTCTTGAGACTTGACGACAACCTGGGTGTTTATAGACAAAAGCTGCGAATTCAATTCAGATAGATAGATAGGCTTCTAATGTTCGAATAAATTGCTCGAATCATGGTGTCGTTCGAAGACATTTTCTCTTTTGAGATCTTTTTTATCATATTGAGAGAGTCTTTGGAGATCATAGTGATCATCACTATTTTACTGGCTTTCTTAAAGCAATCCTTGGTCCTTCACTACTCAAGAGATTCTGCTAGTATAACTTCTGAACTGGATGAGACAAATGACGATTTCAACGTAACTCCTGAACAGCTTACAGTCACAGGTGAGAAACTGTACAGGCAATACAAACTTCAGATCATAGCTGGAAGTGCATTGGGCTTACTCTTGTCGCTGCTGATTGGCGGTGTTTTCGTTGCTACGTTTTACATTATTGGAACGGACCTCTGGTCCCTCAGCGAGCATTATTACGAAGGACTTTTGAGTCTTTTAGCTGCCGTTGTCATATCTGCTATGGGATTGTTCTTCTTGAGAATCTCCAAGTTGAAGGAAAAGTTCAGAGTCAAGCTAGCAAACGTACTCCTGAACAAAAAATCTGAGCTTCGTGACACAGAATCCAAGCTCAAGTTCTACTCTGAGAAATACGCTTTGTTTGTGCTCCCTTTCATCACGTGTCTTAGAGAATCGTTAGAAGCATTCGTCTTCATTGGAGGTGTCGGGGTTGGGCAACCTCTATCAACGCTGCCGTTGTCATCTATTTTAGGTATATTAGTGAGTGGGCTAATAGGAGTTGTAATATATAACAGAACGAACTCATTGTCTTTGAAGATCTTCATGATAGCAACAACCTGCTTGTTATATATGATTGCTGGAGGACTCTTTTCGAAAGGGATATGGCAACTGGAACTACAAAGATACATCAATCTATGTCATGGACAAGATATGTCGGAAGTTGGATCTGGTCCAGGATCATATGATGTTAACAACTCCGTATGGCATGTCAACTGCTGCAATGGTGAAACCGATGGGTTTTGGATGCTTTTCACTGCTATATTTGGCTGGACGAATAGTGCAACGTGGGGTTCGGTTTTAAGTTATAATGCCTATTGGCTCATCATGGTTTTAGCGATTAAGAGCCTCAAGTTTGAGGAGGCCAATGGATACTTCCCATATATTCCAATATTCCTTCAAAGAAAAAGACTGTTGAAAAAATATGATTTTTTAAATACTCGCCAAAAAGTTTCAAAGCAGGCACATTATATCCCTTCCCATTTGATTTCTAGTCCTGAAGGAAGTAATGCACCTCTTCTTACCTATTGAGTGTCAATGTATCTGTTTAAGCTAGGTTCTATACAAGCCAAACCCGTCATGATTAACGGGTGTCGTTAAGCTTGCTCAAAACTCGTACATTGGGCAAAAATTCAATGACTTGAACAAACGCTGAAAGGTACGTTTAGATACCCTTTTGATATCATTCATGAGTTACACAGATCAACGCAGAATTCAAATTTATTATTATATACAAGACTGTTGTGCGTCTCCCAGGTTTCATTTATTTTATTCTTTCTGTCTAATCTTCTCTTTCGCGATAAGAAAGCACACTTTCATAATATTCTGGTGTAAAATATCTGAAGTAATAGTAAGCATCTATCGCCATTGAAAGGAAAGACGCAGCTGGAATGAGTTTCAAGTCTATTGAACTATCAGGAAACTTAAGATCATCATCATCATTGATATATAACAACTGTAGCGATTTAAAGATTGCGACTTCGCACATCCCGAATAATACCATGATTAGTTCAAAGGAAAATCTTGACCAAATAAGGGCTTTGCATTGCTTGAATACTGGTGATGATTGCTTGCTGTAACTTTTGAATTCCTTGAATCTGTTCTTATACCGTGAGAATATTTTGGCATATATTGTACTAAAAGTGATAAATGCATTAACGCTGGACATAGTGTACAACACTTTAGTGGCCTTTCCTCCATGATAAAAATTATAAGGAAAATAAGGAATCAAAGCTGAGAACAACATAAATGCAAGTAGCTGATAATTTTCATTTGGTCTGGAAGTTGGATTGAACTCTGCTGCCCAAATGTAAGTGTAGTATCTCAGAACAACCTGGCCAATGACTCCGAAAATAGGAGCAAAGTTATCGCCCTCAGTCGGGCCTCGGGTTCTATCTGTGATGAGATCGAGAGTTTCCATGGTAGATGATATCGCATTCAGTACCATATAAAGAATGAGGATTCTTGAGACAAACGGTATTGATCTTTTCTCCGATCCACTCGATCTCCACTTGTACCACATATACGCGTATGCCACTGCCGTCATCCAATCCACGAATTGTATTACACAATAGATCTGCATTTGGGTTTTCTCTGCAGGCGAGGTGTCATTAGCATATCTTACTTCTCCAATGATCTTCCATTTCCGGGTCTTCATGCTACGAGCAGCCAAGCAGTATTTGCCTTTCTCTGTGAACTTGTAAAAATCATCATAATTGCCAGTTCTGTTCAGTGCTTCACCTCGTGCCTTAGTAGTGGGGATGGTATCTTTCTTGTAATAGAATATCAATTTACCCAAATGTTTCTCCTCGCAAAGCCCCTTGGTAACAGCCTTTTTACCACAATATTGGAACGCATCAGCTCCTGTTCCCAGAAAGCTGGTTTCATCAACGTCCTTTCTTCTATAAACTAAAACGGCCATTTCTACGGGATCTTGCTCAAATTGTTTCAAGGGGACATATTCCTCAATATGTATGTCTAGTGTCGCAGGGTTCTCGGGGTCAACAATAACATCGAAGCAAAAGGAGTCTTCTTCGTCAGCTTCCAGTATGAAGAAGCCATTGCCGCTAACTAGCTGGAACAGAATTGAGAGGGCTAACAGCACTCGAAAGCCATACATTTTGGGTAACTGTCAGCTCGTCGGATATGTAGTTGAGGCTTGGGTGTTTTGCGAACTCTTTTACTGCATGCGAACTCTGGGCATTTTTGATTCTTAGTAATAAATATCATGTATATTGTTAGTCAATTCGTCATTATATATATATATATATATATATAGATCTGACAATGAATTGGGATTCATTCAATTTTCGGACATGGGTGTTTTCCACCCTCTGAGTTCATCTAATGATTCCCATCGTGAAAGGCTCATCCATTTTAATCTGCCTCGAGATAGTAACACCATTTATACCCATATCTGCAAGACCTGCTGGTCCTAGCATATTTTCTCTGTAATCCTTGTCTTCGTCTTCGGACTCGCTATCTGTCGGACACATTTCTCCATATTCGCAACTTCTGTCAGGTTCAAATACGCTACCTTGATGGATGTAGTCGTTTCGGGATTCTACGCTCACCGCTAGAGGGTGTTGTTCTAAGGTTTTCGATGAACTTATGCAGTCCAAGATACGGCGAACATTGTTTCTCAGGTCGAATGCTATCCCTACCCCAGGTCTTATAATGATTTCGCCGTTCACATTGAAGTTCACCTGCGTGTAGTTTGACCATTTAGGTCCAAGGCACTGATGGAGTTCTGTGACGAACTGCTCGTATATTTTCTGCTCCTCTAAGCTATAGGTTGCCGTGAATGAAAGTGCTAAAAGTGTTGAAAGCAGCAGAACAAATGTACTTGTAGGGAACATCGTACATGGAGGTTCCGATGTATGTGCTGGCTGCACGAACTGATGGTGACACGGATGCTTTTAGTTTTGAGTCTATTATAAATTGAAGCGGAAAATCAATATTTATAGAGCACAGTCGTTATTGCTGTGAGTCACTGTAGATCTCTGTATCCGACATCAAACAATAGATCTAGGGGAAACTTAACAAAGAAAAAAAAAAAATAAAGAAGTAGAAGCTATTATCGCAGGAACAAAAATTTAGCAACAGTTCTAGTTACTGTTTATCTATAAACTTTACTAAAGAAACAGCAGCGAGAATTCGAAGTAAACAAAAAAAAGAAAGATTGAGTAAACTCCTAAATGCCGGGAGGGGAGGGGGGAAGGGGGGTTCAATCGCTCTAGGATATATAATTTTTGTCTTGAATGAGTGGAGGAGAGAGAGATTATAACGAGTTTTGACACAAACTTCAATCAATGACTCACCTGCCCTTAGGTTCTCAAATGTAAACTCTTCGCAACTGACGGGTTGAAAGAAGGGGGAAACTAGTATTGCCTCTTCAACGTGGCCTGTTTGTTCCAACTCTGTAAAACGGCTGCGAAAGTAACCAGTTGTTGAGGTATGTATCCTCTATCAGAATATCATGTAATAAAAAGCTACATTAGCACAAAAAAAATATCTGTGTATGTTTATGCTTTTCCTGATAATATGTAGACATTTCAATAGTTGGAAAAAGTGAACAACTTGAGAAAAATCCACCAATTTTTCGCCGTGCCATGAGCTCGAGATTCATAGACACGCTCAGGGGTTTATGGACATTCATGTCGTACTACATACTAGCGTTTCCTTCTACAGAGTGCAAAAGTATCAAGCTGATTTGTACCTTTTCTGAGATTACGGAGATAATCTCGATAAGCCGGTTCATAGGTACTACAAGTCCATCTCAGGCACAGACAGGCAATAGGAGCTAGCCGAAAAGCCTTCGCGAAGGGTGGGTTTCACGAGCGGAGAGACATATATATATATATATATATATATATTTAAAGGCACAGCATTTGCCATGCTGGGTTCAATATAGAACGGGGAGCTATCTGGCTGTCTGTTGTTATTGTCACGATATTCTGCATAAGCCTCTTCCGAGAAAGAGGTGTGAAGTGCTGAGCTGTTCAAATATTGAGAAATCTTTAACGACATTCAAGGTTGATTTGCCCATCCCAGTCCGTTGAGAGAGACAGTGAAGCACATTTTTGCAAACCGATGTCCAAGAACATCTTTGAACCGCTCCCTACTCGATCGAAACAGAAACTGCAAGTGATTCTGTGTGCAGTTTTGGGCCTTGCATTACTTGCCCGAGCTGTATATGTCCTGGGCTACTATGGTCAAGCAGGGTCGATCGAAGCGCGCCCGATCGTGTTCACCGAAAGTGATATAGGCCAGGGAGTGACGATGAAGCCTAAGGATAACGGGAAAAAGGAGAGAGCTTGCATAGTGACGTTTGTACAGGATGCTGATCTGTATTCGAAGCTCATAGATACGATACAGGACGTTGAACAGCGATTCAACTCGAGATATCATTACGACTGGGTCTTTTTAGGCACAGACACGTTCACGACTGAGTTCATAGAGGTGACGAGCTCTTTCATCTCCGGGGATGTTAAATATGGAGGTATCCCAAAAGACCAGTGGTACTTCCCGAGCTGGATTGATATTGACAAAGCCAATGAAGGGAGACGATTGATGGGAGAGTCACACGTTCCCAAGGGGGATTCGATTGATGCTGCGTTCCATTACAGGTTTTACAGTGGGTTTATGCTGAACAACACTCTACTGGATGAGTATGACTATTTCTTCCGAATTGATGCTGGGTCGAGGATCAGCTGCGATATAAACTACGACATCTTCAGATTCATGCGAATGAATAAAAAGGATATTGGGTTTGTTTCAGCGCCAAGGAACATGGTTATCAAGTCAGTGAAGACGCTCTGGAACACTACAAAGGCATTTTTGGAGGATAATCCCGGCTCTGTGCATCCTGATAGCATGATGAATTTCATCTCGCCAGACGACGGCACTAATTACAACCTCTGTGGATTTGGGACGACGTTTGAGGTTGGGAGTTTGAAACTGTTTAGAAGCGAGAAGTTTCTGAAGTATTTTGAAGCGCTAGACAAGGCTGGCGGGTTCTTCTATGAGAAATGGACAGACGAGAGCATCCACGCAATAGCAGCAGGCTTATTTTTACCAAAGAGCGCCCTTCATTACTTTGGCGACATAGGATTTTCGAACCCGTTTGTCCAGCTAGACATGGCAGGAACTGAGTTTGAAGTCTGCCCATTAGAGCCAGAGGTCAGATTCAATTTAAGATGTACCTGTGAAGTGAGGAAAAGTATATCCTGGCTTGGAATAAACTGTCTTCACAGGTACTTCCTGGGCAACAGTTTTGAGCGACCACGGGATTGGCAGAAAGCCAGATTAAGAAGAAAAGAGTACCATCCTTAAAAGTGCTACAGTTTTCATCAAGAATAAGTATCTGTCTCTTTTTTTTTTTTTTTTTCTTTCTCTCTCTCTTTTGGCCTTTCGCATCGCCTCGTCTGTATAATAGTAAAACGTCATTGTTTAACCGACATGATCTTGCCAGTTCTTTGGTCTTTGTAGCTTGTTGATGGAGTAGTATCTTTGACCACATGAGTAACTATGGAATGTGAAGTCGTCCTTAGGGTTACACATACATTTGTGGGCCAGTCTGAACTCGTCGTCAATAGGACAGTTGTAGAAAGGCTGGTGGTAGTAGCCGACATCGTCGAAGAAGTGAATCTGGTCCCTTGGCAAAAACAAAGCCGCCGCGATCGAATGTACTGGCGCGTCACCCCATCTCGAGTAGAAGAACCCGCCAGCCTTGTCCAAGGCGTCGAAGTAGTCGGTGTAGGCCTGTGATCTCCACAGGCCCAAGCTACCAATCTCAAAGTTCGACCAGAAATGACACAGGTTGTAAGAGACACCGCCGTCTTCAGAGACAAAGTCGAGCATGTTATCCTTCGCGAGGTGTTCAGGGTGTGCTTTCATGAACTCTCTGGTAGTGTCCCACAGGCCCTCGATAGTCTTTGGGTACTCGTGGATAGAGATGGTGAAACCGTACTGCTTGTTGTTGTCCTGCATGAATCTGAAGATGTCGTAGTCGACATCGCAGAAAATCTGGACTGAAGGTTCAACTCTCCAGTAGTACTCGTAATCGGCCATCAGTGGGTGTCTGTAGAAGAATCCAGACTCGTATCTGCACATGTGTCTATAGGAGATGGAATCACCGTAGATAATCCCTTCATCTCTCATTCTCTCTCTTGTAGCAGCGGCCTTGTCAAGGTCGATCCACTCAGGGAACGACCAGTGCTCTTTTGGAATCAGCCCGTACTTAGTGTTACCCGAGACTAGAGCAGTCGTTGCTCTTTTGAACTCTTCAGAAAAGAGCTCATCGTTCAGGAAAACCCAATCGTAGTTGAACTTGTGGTTGAAACGGTCCTCGACGGATCTGATTGACTCAATCAGTTTCCACAAATCCTGGTTTCTTGCCAACGAGACAAACGTCGCCTTGACTTTCTTGTCCTTAGTGAACACTTTGGTCAGTCCGCCAGACGTACCGGCATCAGCTGAAGTTCCCTCAGGAGCACTAGTGCCTGCATTGAGCGGTGGTTTCGACCCTGCTTTTCCTAGAGCTGATCCTCCCAGCACGACTTCTTTACCGCCCGGCGTCACCGAGTTGTACGAGGACGCGACATACGTCGTCGTTGACGATCCTTTGGAGAGGATGTACACTGCTAACAGCAAACCAGTGGCTAGCACCAAAAACCTGACTAAACGGATGTCTGAGCGCGCCATTCTTTCAAGGGATTGTCTATCTGTTTTCTGGATGGTGAAACTCTCTTCTTGTCCTCGTCTGCTTTTTTCCTTTTCACTTATTTCCATAGATTCTTTTTATTTGTTTTGGTTCTATTTGACACCTGCAACTTTCCAAACCTCAATCTGAATATCAAACAAATTCCAAGCTCGTTCGTTTTCTTTCTGATTTTGTTTTGCGTGCTTGCTTGCGTGCTTGCTTGCGTGCTTGCTTGCGTGCTTGTTCGTTTCAGTGCTTTCTTGGCAGGAAGAGACCCACTTTTTGTTCCAAGAAACTGAGCAGGAGCAAAAAAAGAAGACCTGAAAAAACGTAGATCAAAAGTTGAAATTGGGGAATTTGGAGACGTGTTTCTTTCATACTCGAAAAAAAAAAAAAAAGTGAGTATGTATGTAAAAATGAGATGAAAAAAAGGGACAAAAGAAAGAAAAAAAAAAACAGAAAAAGACCCAATTTTTTGCAGTCAATTCGTCGCAGGAATGGATCGGATGATTACAATGTCATGGGCGCGTTGATTGTTACGTGTGTTGTAGGGTGAAGTGAAGTGAAGTGAAGTGAAGTGAAGCGAAGCACAGTATGAAGAGCGCATTCAAAGAGCTTGCTCTTACACTTATTCTGGGGGGAGGAAGACAGAAAAAAAAAAAAAAGAAAGAGGGCTTATTGGTTTCTACAACTCTTCATTCCGCAGCTCATCTAGAAGGAGAACAATAAACAAAGAAAAGAGACAGACAAACAGATAATGAAAGAGAAACAGACGTCTCTCTTACTATCTTTTTCTGCCGATTGTGGGGGGTTTAAAGAATTAAGTATAGCAGTAGCAGTAGCAGTAGCAGTAGCAGTAGTAGTAGCAGCAACACATGGTAGGGACACGGGTAGAAGTAGGTAGACGGGTAGGCCGTGGCAGCAGGGCGGGAGCAGGGTATTGCGCGGCAGTAGCCAATGTAGCAGGTAGTCCCCCGTGGGCTAGCAGGGGAGCGGGGAGGTGTAGAGCGGTTAGTACAGGCGCTTGGGCGGGTTCCATCCTCTCGGGCGTCGGCCCAGTAAGGCCCAGTAAGTCCCAGTAAGTCCAGAGCACAGGGGGGGGGGGGGGGGGGGGGGGGGGGGCGCGGGAAGGAGGTGCGCCTGTTGTGGCTGCGACAGGAACAGGAGGTGCGCCTGTTGTGGCTGCGACAGGAACAGGAGGCGTAGCGCAGCTCTTGCACGATGCGCCCAGGTGAAGGGTGCAAGAGCACACAACACAGCTCACAGTAAACAGCACACAGTACACAGTACACAGCACACAGAGGCGAGAGGCGAGAGGCGAGAGGCGAGAGACAAGAGAGACAAGAGACAGAATTCATTACCTAGGAGTCAGAAAGAGCAGCGGGTCAGCTGATACAGAGCGGAATAGGCACGAGACCGGAAGGAACTATTAAAGACACTGTAAGGCCGGCATATCCATCTAACTAATCGCACACAAGAGTATGTCCGTGGTACAGAGCTACATTGAGCTTGCAAAACAGGAGCAGGTTGATCTGGAAGGAGTTGGATTTGCGCGCAAGCTATGGCTGCAGATCAAGACGGTTGCTAGTGTATTAGCTGGGAAGGACGAGACTCCCCTGGAGCAGCAGCTAGTGCAAGACGAGGAGACGTTCACCACAGCGGTGACCAAGAGGCACGCAGCGTATATCAGCGTGCACAAGACGGACGAGTTCCCCTATGAACTGAGCGACATCTATGTCCTGCACGTTCCGAACCCGCTGAGATCGCTGCTCAACAACAGCTCCTCGCAAAAGCAGGCCACAGACCAGCTGGAGTCTGAGATTGATGAAACCCCAGTGCTGGTGTTCGTCCATGGCCTCGGTGGCAACTTCCAGCAGTTTGACTTTCAGATCGAAGAGTTCAAAGAGGTTTCGGATATCGTTGCATTCGATCTACCAGGATTCGGGAAGTCTTCACAGTTCAAAACGAGCGATGAATTCGCCATCACTTTGGACAACTTTGTCCTCTTCATCGAGGCGCTACTGAAACAGAAGGGGCTGTACAATCGGAAACTCGTTCTTGTGGGACACTCGTTCGGCACTAAAGTTGTGACGAGACTGGCTGGCACCTTACCAAACGTCAAGGGAATCGCCCTGCTGACACCGCCAAACCCTGAGACCAAGATCAATAAGCTGCTATTCAAATTCCTCTATCGGTTCCAGTTCGTCTTCAACGTTTTCAGGAAACTGGACAGGATCAACAACATCAACTCCACGTCCATCAAGCGCCCGTTTGGCCGTTTGGAGAATGTTCCAGATTTCGTCAAACTGAAGCAGTTCAGGTTCAACCTGTTCACGCAAACACAGTCGTTCCTGTCTTTACTCATCAACTGGGACCCTTTCGATGCGACTGAGCTGATCGAGTCGGTGCAGAAAGTTGTCCAAAACAAAGGCGCAGTTGTCCTAGTTGATGCAGAACTCGACAAAGTGGTTTCAAAAGGAGGCGAGAGGCTCCATGATCTAATCGGTAGCTCGAACTCCGCGTTCTACAGAATCGAAGGAGCGGGACATAACCTGACGCTAGAGTGCCCGCAGGAAGTCAACAGGATCCTCAAAGAGTTCTTCTCGAAAGCTGATGCAAGGCTGCAGCCTGAACACAAACAGAAAATCGTCAAAAGGCTAAGTCTAGCTTGAAACAGTACCAAAGAAAAAGCAGCGAAAAAAGAGAAAAACCCTCGAAAAAGAGATTCAAATTGCAATTTGCAACGTATACACAAAGATCTAACAGGATTTTGGTTTATTTATTTTTTATTACGTCTTTAATTTCACACCCCTCATCCTCCACCATTCCCTGTCTACGTCATAAAAAGGTCAATAAAATAGATTTCTTCTTCCCGTAGAGCCCAGTAAAACTGAATTCCCCATGAATAAAATCTGATCCTAAGAGCTATATACTACTACCTAATTGGTAAAGCGTATCCGCGGCGATCTCTCTTCTTCCGCCTTCGGCTCTTCCGACGCTGTCTATATATTTTTTTTTTTTTTTTTTTTTTTTTGACTCTACAGGCTCGATTGACACATAAAAAAGGAACAGATAATGAACAACAGATAAGCAACTACGCCCCACATTGGGTGCATGGACACATCGAACCATTTGAGTGCACACCGATCGCAGTTTTCTATTATAAACCTACGGAATTTTTTTTTTTTTTTTTTTTTTTGTATTTTTTATTCTTTAGAAAAACAATTCCATTGCATTCTCTCCATATGTATCATCATATATACCCAAACCAAGCATCATTAATATTACCGTAATTAAAAAAAGAAGGAAAGAAGTGAAAAAATAAAAATAAAATAAAATAAAAAAAATAAAATGGAACCAAAGACAGACAAACAGACCATTTGCTGCTGCTGCTGCTGCTCCTTATTAAAAAGAACCACTTTTCTTCTTTCTTCTTGCTGGCTTTTTTTGAATTTTTGAATTTGATTCATCGATAAATTAATTATTCAATTAATTGTTTTTTTTTTTTTTTTCCCCCCAAAACCTTAGAACTGAAAAATCTGAAACCCATCCCTGCTGTAATTAATTCAATACTTTTTCCGTGTGAAGTATTGCGTAGTTTTTTGAGTGTTTTTTTTTTTTTTTTTTTTTTTGAGGAATCTGTTAACTCGTTAGGGCATTTTTTGTTTTTTTTTTTTTTTTCATTTTTGTTCGTTTGTTCCTCTCTCTTTCCCAAAATATACATATATCGTATTTAATTTTTATTTTTTACTAAAGTTAACCCAGTTTGAAAAACCGACGGCATTAGACTGCTTCTTGAA
>JAKTRK010000098.1:0-15046 GCA_030579675.1 Liangdongia quercuum | reverse complement strand
CAATGATATGCTGCCATATTCCAATACGAACTATGATACAAGGAATGAATTTCAGGGGTCCATTTTTCTTTTCTTTTTTTTTGGGAGGGGGGAGCCTCTCGTTGGCCAGTATTATCGAATGGTTATCGACTGCGCCAAACGGTTTCACTATCGATAGTAAATTATTGCGTATCGCACACATTGCACATTGCACATGCTGCACCTGATGATGGATGGTCTTTGTAGTTTCTACGCTGTGAAGTAAAAGAAGCGGCTTGAGTGTGGTTAGTGTTCATGGGTATACTGCATTCAGGAAGGGGTAAGAGGCGGCAGCAGAGGCGGCAGCAGAGGCAGAGGGAGGGGAGCACTTAGACACACTAGATTAGATGAAACCTGCTTGGGTTTGGGTTTGGGTTTGGGTTTCTTGGAAATAAGTAGGAACCAGAATGCCAGATGCACATTTGTGATTGAGGCAGCAGCATTGTTGATCAGTAGCAACTACCCAGTATAGGATGATGACTCTCTGTGAATCTGAGATGCGTGTATATGTACCGTTGTTACTCAGAAAGATACAGAGGCAGCACTAAGCATCTCAGCGGCTGAACTGCAGGAACTTGAAAATTGTAAGTGGTCTGGCAGGTGCACTGGCAGGTCTTTCCTTCACGAGGTTTGAGCTTAAGTGTGCACTCTCTATACACACACTATTACATCTTGCACTACATAACAGGCGATACGAAACATGCTATGTCTAAGATGGGCAAAGGTGGGCTGCGATTTAAAGACTCTTGAAAAGACTATAGAAAGACAAACAAAAGCCCACAGACGATGAAACGAGAGAAGAGTGGAGAATGAATGAAGTGAGCTAGTTGAAGTTGGATACAGCGTCGGTGCTAAGCGCTATCTCAGGAGAGCAACGTGAGATAAGACGAAGAAAAAGAAGCAGATCGAGCTCATTAGAGGCAAGAGCTGGATCAGACGCGTGTCTGATCTAGAAGCGCGCGCGCGAGCGCGCGCGCGCTTCCTGTGTTGAACAGCGAATAACGGATTACAAGAGGGTGTTTGAAATCACGGTGATCTGATAAGTGGCAGGCACACTGTGATAAACGATTTACGGTGGTTGGTAATTTTTTTTTTCTGGTTTTTTCGAGATGTGAGTGAATTGGGGAGAGGGAGGGATGCGCGAAGAAGAAGGAAGAAGGAAGGAAGAAGGGAGAAGGAAGAAGGGAGAAGGAATTGAGACTTTTGAGAAAGGGGCTATTTGTAGAGAGAATCCTTGGAATGTTCACTTTTGTTGGAAAACGCTTTGAGGTCAAGTAGCGAGATTAAGGGAACGGTATTTGGGGCTTTTCTGTAGCGGCTAGTAAAAAGCCCACAAGTTCACAGTTGGTAAATTCCTACAAAGGACCCAGGGGCCCAGGGGCCCAGGGACCCAGGGACCCGGATGTGCTTCTGGATTTTCAGGGGACACCTGGGTTCTGGACACCTGGGTTCTGGACTCTTGAATTCTCGGTTCTGGGCGTTCATCTCTACAAGTTCTAGTGCTTTTTACGCAGTTGAGCTTCCTCTCCCGCCTTCCCTTCCCCTTCGAGGAGGCCCTCCCGCCTTCTCTCTTTCTCAAGTTTTGGGGGTTGATGAAATACGACAACGTACGTTCTCTACCGTGCGACACAGTACACATCTGCGCAAGACTGCGCCTGGTGGTGTGAGCTGCCATCAAGGAAACTTCCCGGCAGAAGCAGGTTAAGGTCGTTAGTGGAAAAAAAGCTACTGAGGAGCAGCAGGAACAGCAGCATCGCGAGCAGCTGAAAGCACAGAACAGAAGCAAGTAGAGTAGAGTAGATTAGATTAGAAGCACAGATTAGACAGTTGATAAAGAGCTGGAGAACACATAAGGTGCGAGAGAAAGAGAAAAGAAGGAGCATGGAGGAGGGAGGAGAACAGGCAAATAGCAAAAGGCCCAAAACAGCAACCGACGTCTTTTTTTTTTTTTTTTTTTATTTATTTATTTATTTTTTTATTTATTTTTTTATTTATTTATTTCTATTTCTATTTCTATTTCTATTCCCTGTGTAGTTATTATCCGATCTAATTGGCTGGTGGCTCCCAACTCCGTTTTCTGTTTTGTTGTTATTTTTTTTTTTTTTTTTAGTTTTTTTTTTAGTTTTTTTTTTAGTTTTTTGGTGTAAGTGTAAGGGCGGCAGCTGTAATTGTAATGAGACGGAATGTACTTCTAAAACTCGAAACAATACAGCTCATACTCACAATCGTACTCACTCCCATACTCAGACTCCCACACTCTCTGTATGCGTGTGCGTGTGTGCGTGTGTGTGTGTGTGCCTGTCCCTCTGTAATTCCTAACTCCCTCCTATTCTAGCCGACGCTGCGTGAGTAAATTGACTGACCTGAGTGTGTGCGAGTGACTGATTGAGAGGCCAACAACAGACCAGCGCTCGCTCTGTGAAAGGCGTATGCAAACGCAAACGCACACGCAAACGCACACGCAAACGCACTCTGCGAGTTTCTATTAGAAAAAAAGCCCACACGTCCACCCTACACACTGCACAAGGCAGCGTCTACCAGCATTTCACAGTACAAAGCCCGTGCACCATCACGCACTACAGATGGTATCTGCATACAACGACTGACGCAGCGGCGCGAGTATGCGATGTTCACAATTATCGTCTGGACCGTGCATCGGTGCTGAACCGCTAATCGTAGATCGTTACTCCGGATCAGGAAGTATTCTACACTTTGTATGCTTTGGAACGCTGCTTTGTGCACAAATATGTGGCTATTTGGCTTTCCGCAACTGGCATTTTCCTATGAAAAACCCTGGAAAGCCCTTCTCTCTCGCCCCCAATCACCCCCTTATAAAAAAAAAAGCATTTCAAACAAATAGGAAATTTACTAGATCCTTTTTATTGAGTTTGCAAAGAAATTTTTATTAGTTTTTTTTTTTTAAAGCTGGGAAGAAGAACAACAAAAAAGTCTGTTACTCTCTCTCTCTCTCTCTACAGGAGGAAAAAAAAAAACAACAACAACAACAACAACAACCAATTTCTAATTCAAACTTCGTCTTCTCTCAAAAACTCGGCGAAAAAGAAAAAAAAAAAAACCCACCATCACCATCAATTCCTACCCTATCCAACGCTGTGCCTCCCATATTTGCTTCTTCGTCGTTTTGGAAAAAAAAAAAAGAAAACGTCTGATCTCCGCCAGCTGAAAGCACCCTTCCGATGTCAAACCTTCCTTCTGTAAAGCAGCTCGAACAAAATAGCTCAAATCTGCCTTTGCCAACTTCTAACAACAACAACAACAACAACAACAATAACAACATCAGCTCTGCAAACAACAGCACCACAAACAGCACCACGAACACTTCGAATAGCAATAACGGCAGCAACAACAACAACAACAATAACAACAACAGTTCTGCAAACAACAGTTCTGCAAATAACAACAACAACAACAACAACAGTAGCAATACCCAGAGTGCAGCCGCCGCCGGCCACAACCCTGCTGCAACAGCTTCTACCAACACGAATTCTGATCAGCACCTTCAACAGGTGAACGCCCACGCGTCATCGGCCGTGAATGGTTCCGGCATCCAGGACGACCGTCAAGCCCAGGCAATCGATGACCCTTACAGATACACAGCATACCAGCAACAACAGCAGCATCCGTACCAGGCTCAGAGATACAGCGCATACTACCCATACCAGCAGCCACACCTACCTCCACAACAGCAGCAACAACAGCAACAGCAACAGCAACAACAGCAACAACAGCAACAGCAGCAGCAACAACAGCAACAGCAACAGCAGCAACCTCTGCAGTACCAATCAACGCCGTCTCAACACAATCCACAGCCGCAAGGAGTCCTCCCTCAAGGTGCCGCTCCACAAGGACAGACAGCGGCTGCACAGTATCAGAACCAATACCCTTACTATTCTTCCACCAATTCCAACCCTCAAGTAGTCACAAATGCTTCAGGTTATCCGGACTACTCAAATTACTCGCGAATGGGATATCTCCAGGGTTACCAGATGTATCAAAATCCAATGATTGCAACCCCTCTTGGGTCCACTGCAGGCACTTCGTCCTCGACGTCGGCAACAGCGCTGTCAAACTACACGCCCCAAGCTCAATTGGCCACCTCGAGCTCCTCTGTTCCGCCATCTGCGTCCTCTGTAGGGCAGGTTCAGCCAATAGGGTCGAGACCACGAGTCACAACAACAATGTGGGAAGACGAAAAGACGCTGTGTTATCAGGTCGATGCTAACGGCGTTTCCGTTGTCAGAAGAGCAGATAACAACATGATCAACGGCACGAAACTACTGAATGTTGCTCATATGACCAGAGGGAGAAGAGACGGGATTCTGAAGGCGGAAAAAGTCCGTGACGTTGTCAAAATCGGATCGATGCACCTGAAAGGTGTGTGGATCCCCTTTGAAAGAGCTCTAGCCATGGCACAAAGGGAAGGAATAGTGGATCTGTTATACCCTTTATTTGTGAGAGATATAAAGCAGGTGATCCAACAAGGGTCAACCACTCAGCCTTCTGCAAATCCTGCACCTCAACAATGGCCGTATCCGCAACAAACTTTGGCACAGTCGCAAGCTCAGCAGTCTCAATTGAGTTCACAGCCTGGGCTCCAGGACGACAAAACCCAGCAATATCAAGCCGCTTCATTGCCGGCAGCAGCAAAAGTCTCTCCCTTCTTAAGCTCTAACTCATTGACAAATAATACTCTTCCAACGGCTGATCACAAATCCCAACCTTCCACCTCCTCTTCTCAAGCAATACAAGCCTCCGTGGGCCAGCCACAATATCAGCAAAACTACTATGGCAATACTTTGGGTCAGTATTCTTACTATCCAGCTACTGGATACGGATACCAGCAACCATCTCAGTATCCTCAATACACAGGTTATGCCAGCATACCTCAATATCAAGTGAATCCAGCCCCTCAGGGCTATGACGATAAAGATAACAGTAATAAATGAGGAAGAGTGAGAGAGTGAGTGAGAGAGAGAGAAGAGAAAAAGAATAGAGAGACACGTTTTTGCATCCTGCTGATTTTTTTTTTATCCCAGTTCTTCACCGTTCAACATGATTTAATGAACAAGAAAAAGCTCGCTAAAAGTCGAGACCCAAATTACCCAAACAAATTGAAAGAAAAAGGAAAATAACAACTCCCGCAACGACGACAACAAAAATATCAACACTTGAGGAAAAGCACCGGCAAGATAGATGCCAATCCTTGTTGACGGCCTTTTATGTTTTGGTGTTCTGTAATATTAGTATGTACTATATACGTGTGTCCTAGATTTATATTTGAAGTTGTTTACTGTATCATTATTATCCATTTTATGCATATAGAATAGTGAAGAAGAGCGAGTTTACTCGTATACCTAATCTTATCCCCCTTCCCCCTGTATTATTAACGTTTATTAAAAAGATACCCTGAAACATCAACCAACCGCCAACGCAACATTAAAAAAAAAGAATGTGTAGAAAAAAATAAGCAAAAAAAAAAAGATCTAAATAGCGTAAATAAGATATATGATAGCAGCCCCTGTATCTGAACCTCCAGTAAATGCAAAATGAGACATCAGAACTTTTACATCACGCTTCCGTTTTTCTGTTTTTCCTTTGTGTGTATCTGTGTGTCTGCGTGTGTGTTTTTTTTATTTTATTTTATTTTATTTTATTTTATTTTTTGGTCTTTCTCACTTCAGATCGTTCAAGCTAGGAAGATCTAGAGATTTCAGGCTAGGCAGCTTGACATTATGACCAGGAGTAGAAGCATGTAGTTTTGGACTTTGCAATGGCGT
Organism: Liangdongia quercuum; assembly: GCA_030579675.1. Classification (NCBI taxonomy): domain Eukaryota; kingdom Fungi; phylum Ascomycota; class Saccharomycetes; order Phaffomycetales; family Wickerhamomycetaceae; genus Liangdongia; species Liangdongia quercuum. The sequence goes on along the minus strand of JAKTRK010000098.1, from coordinate 9,230 downwards.
AGTCATTGGAGTCTCACTGAAATGGAATATCGTTGGTGAAGCAGGTCTTGATTTCTTGTGTATCCTGTGAGAGTCGTTGTCATCAAAGTACTGGGAGGAGAGCGTAGTGCTTGAGAGGGTGGAACGCAGCGTTGATTGCTGAGTGATTGGTGTCATTCTTTTCAGATTTGACAATGCGCTTAGTGAGTTAGCACCTACTGCACCTGCCAAGGAATGCAGCGACGTGGAGGAGTTTGACTTTGACGATAGCGCTGATAGGTTTGTAGAGCTGTTGTTGTTTGATGAGAATAGTGAAGACGTTTGGAAAGAGCTCGAGGAGTTTGACTTTAGGATCTTTGGTGGCGACAGAATATTTGGGAGATGTATCTGCTCTGGCTGGGCAGCTTGCACGTGAGAATGTAGGAATAGGCTAGAGGCCATGTGCGGCGGCTGCTGCTGAGGGACTGGCATAGCTGCTATTCTTGATTTTTCAGAATCTACTGAGGGCGTGGAAGCAGTGCTGGGCTTTGGTACCATAAACGAAGTTGTGGCCATCTGGTGCTGGGCCTGTGGGAAGAAAGGGGGAACGTAGTATGTAACTGGTTGGTGTAGCGTTGAGTTGTAAGCTCCTTGATGGGCTCCTTTACTCTTCTTACTTCTGGTATTGGAGTGTATTCTCGTATGGCGAGTCAGCTCATCGCTGCGACTGAACTTCTTGGGGCAGTAAGAGCATTGGAATGGCTTCTCGCCTGTGTGAATTCTCATGTGTCTGGTTTGGTGCTCCAGTCTATGGAATGCCTTAGAGCAGATATTGCAAGTGTACGGGCGAGAAGGGTCCACCCCCACTGCTGGCTTCGCTGTATCCTCGCTGGCCCTCGAGTCTGCAGACATGGCTGTTTCTTCTGCTTGCTTCAAGAGTACAGTCAAAGTCTGGCTGCTTGGAGGATGAGATTGCCTATAAAAGTTGCCTCTCACTCTTCAAACAAGCTAGTATGAGTCGTTTTATTTCTTGAGAGACGAAGCGGAAAAACTTTTCCCTTTTCGCCTTTGAGAAAGTCACGTTCGCATCCTTTCCGAAATTTAGCCTACCGGAAAAACCTACTTTCATGTACGAATCTGGAGATTCTGAAAGGACAGCTGTTGAAGGTGTTTGCCAAAAAAAAAACAAACAAACAAACAAACACAAATCTCCATATCGCTGCAACTGCTGATAGTGGTGCTATGTGGTGGGAGGCTGCGCTCGAGTTTGGCAATGCTCTCCGGGACTAGAGAGAAGAACAGAGTACATCTAGCGGGCCCGTGTTACTCCGTTCAGCAGGCGATAAACCTCTGCCCTATTTAGCCTATTCTAGGATATTATGCTCTAACCTCCCACCCAATGTTGAGTAGTGGCCTCGTGAGAAACAACTTTACAACGGTTAATAAATAGTAGAGGAAGAGTCTTACAATAACTAGAAACCGAAAAAATGAAATGAAATAAAATAAAAGAAAAGAAAAGAAAAGAAAAGAACCATCGCAGCTCTATGCTAGCAAAACTACTTCCACATCAATAATATACAAGGTATTATATTCTACCCACGATATATCCCGATCCCGAATTATATTTTTTGTCTCTTCACTTTTTGAATCCAGGTGGGGGGTTGAAACCCTTTGGCGCGCCCGAAAACCCAGGGATCTGCTGCGTACGCAAAGGAGTAGAGAGACTCGTTTTCACGCTTGTATTTTTCAAAGGCTTTATAACTCCAGGTCCTCCTTTCGTCTTCAGTCTTGAACTCTGCGCTGTTGGTGGGGATTCAATTGTAACTGATAAAACGTTTTGGCCTCTCAATATCACTAGTCCGAGCGTTCTCTTTTGCTCTTGTATCAAATTAGATTCTGGTTCGTCAGTGTTATTCTTTGCCCGGTCTTTTAGAGAGAGGATCGATTTTTTCGTCAATCTGAACTCTTCAGTGTTGGCTAACACCAGATTGAAATGCTTGTCGAACGCTAGAAGCTCACCGATGTATTGACGTGAATCAAGTGTGATGATCTTTACACGATAATTTATCAAATCTGACTATTCGCGAGAGTGTGTGTTAGAAAAGCGACATCTTGTACTGTTTTCCTTTATTTTTTGTTTTTTTAAATTCCCAGATCTTAAACTTACCAATCTCGTCTTTTTGGAGACGTTTATCGATACCTATAGGAAAGATGTTAGTTAGCGGAAAAACTTTTGCTCATCATGCGAGCTTGCAAATAATTATATGTATAATTACCATTATTGTGAAACTCTCTCTCTCTCTCTCTCTCTATAACTCAAGTACTTGTATCTAAAAAGGAGCAACAATCAATCGAATCCTCAACCTCTCTTTCTTTTTTTTTTTTGAAGAGAAGAGTAGCGGGCAGGGGCTGTTCCTTTGTTCTTTTCTCCTTGCGTTTTGTTTCAATGCTCCTGTTCAACAAGTTGTAATTACTAGCTTATTTTATACTGAAGTTGCTTGAAATAAAAGTACTGTAATAATGAAAATTATCTAAATTTGCGGGTAACTTTCTAATATTTTCTGCTTCCTTCCCCCGTTCCGCCGCCTTGCTAAATTGGGTAAACACATTGTTAAACGCACACTTGCAATGCGAAAAGAGAGGACTCTCGATGATTGAGTTTGCTGAAAGCAGAGGAATTGTCTGCTTCCAGCAAGCACTCAATTGGAAGTGTTGTATTCGTGTGTGTGCGTGTGCGTGTGTTTGTGGGTTTTTGGTTTATTTTATATTCGGGAAGGTACGAAATATCCATTACCAATATACTGAAGGTGAATGATGACCGAGGGAACTGAGAAGGGTGCACCAGCCAGCCGTGAGGAGACCAAAGCGCAGGTGGATGATGAACCGAAAGCGGGTGAGGGAAGCAGCGCTGGGACCAAAGAGGAGCCAAAGGTGGAAGAGGGCGAGCCAGAACTGAAACGGAAATCTTCTGACGAGGAGCCGAAGAAGGAAAAAAAGAGACGCAGAAGAAATTACGACGATGCTCCGGAGGAAGAGGAGGAGGAGGAGGAGGAGGAGGAAGAAGAAAGCGACGAGGATGACGCCAAGCTCGAAGCGAAATTAGAAGAGGACGAAGATGAAGAAGACGACTTGGCAGAAATCGACACCTCTAATATACTCACTTCTGGCAGAAGAACTAGAGGCAAAGTGATTGATTATGCCAGAACTGCTGAGAAACTGGACGAAGAGTCTAAGGGAGGGGACGATGGTGATGATGAAGAGGGTGAGGAAGACGATGGTGACTTCAAAGAGCCAGAACCTGCTAAGAGATAAGCTTCTTCGAATGCCCAATGCCTAGAGGAACCAGAATGTGAGGCATATATCAGATATGACAACACATGTATCTCCATTTCTCTGGGAAATTGTGTCCGTCCGTGTTGTGTGTGTGTGTGTACGTATGTGTAACTGCTGCTGAAGGCTGCTTTCTATTCTCCTTTTTCTTGTTTTTTTTTCGTTGTAGTATCTTTATTGTATTCGTTTATCATACATACACACATTGATGTAGTCCTGTGTTGGCCAAAAAAAGAGATTAATATAATCACGATCAAGAGATTGAACAAGAGCTATCATGAACAATACCAACAGGTATCGAGTCTGGGGTCAAAAAAAAAGAAAGAAAGAAGTGCTAGAGAGATGCGTGCTACAATTATTACACAATTCCAGTTCAGTTCACTACCCATTTTTTTTAGAATTAATAAAACCTTTAGATTAAAGGGCGAAAAAAAAAAACATAAAAAACTAAACTATAGAAAATATAAAAAGAGAAAAGAAGGAAAAAGTTCACGGGTTGCTAAATAAACCTCTGTATGGGAATGTTTTATATATGTGTGGTCTTTTTTTTTTTTTTTTTGTTTTTTGGGGGTTGGGGGTTGGGGGTTAGTTGTAAGTGTTGTTTTTTCTTTCTTTTTCCAATCTTCTCTTAATACTCTCAACAACAGTTGCTTTGACTCTTCTTGGACCCAGTGCCTGTTGTTGGAGTCAAGGAGATGGTTGGCCCTCCAGAAGGTTTTGGTCCAGAATAGTCAGACAGATCGAACTGGTGCTTGGAGACCATATCGTAGATAGACTTCAACAGTTGTTCAAAGGACAGATCAACGTTCTCAGCACTCAAGGCAGACGCCTCAGTGAATAAGAGTTGATTCTCCGCGGCAAAGTTCTTGGCCTCCTCTGTAGGCACTGCTCTTAGATGGGTCAAATCCGATTTATTGCCAACCAATTCGATCACAATGTTTGCATCAGCGTGTGTTTTCAACTCGTTCAACCATTTGCTGACAGACTCGTAGCTCTCTGGTTTCGAAATGTCGTACACCACTAGAGCGCCAACGGCACCTCTGTAGTATGCACTCGTGATAGCTCTGTACCGTTCTTGTCCGGCGGTATCCCAAATCTGCGCCTTCACTCTCTTGCCTTCTATTTCAATAGTTCTTGTTGCAAACTCAACACCAATCGTCGACTTAGACTCTATATTGAAATCATTGCGTGTGAATCTCGTCAACAAGTTCGATTTACCAACGCCTGAATCACCAATCAACACAACTAGAAAAGAAAAAAAGAATCATTGTTAGTATAAAGGAAGACAAAAAGCAAAAGAAGGAAAAGAAAACATGAGATCGTCATCAAAGCACAATCGCAATAAAGCTAAAATAGAATAAAGGAATCCATACTTTTGAAAAGGTACTCGTAGTCGTATGCATAATCGTCTGTCTCAGCCATTTTTTCACTGCTGGGGGTGAGAGTTTTAATGGCGCGCGCGCTGAAATCGAGTCCAGTTTGTACTTTCTCTCTCGTTCAGCAAAAAAACTAAAAAAAAAAAAAAAAAATAAAAAAATAAAAAAAGTACACAAACAGTCGTTGGAATCTGGAAGACAGCTAGTTGCTATAGCCGCAAGGAGATATAGATATAGGTATAGATAGATATATAGATAGATATAGATATATATATATATATATATATAGATAGATATATATGAAACCTTTGCAATTGCACTCCCGAGTGTTTGAGAGTTTGCTTTGATCTTCCTTCTTTTACTTTTTCTTTTTCTTTTATGAAAGATGAACAAGAGGTATGTGTTTGTTAGTGGATGGGGGGGGGGGTTTCACAAGTGTCTCTTTCAGATTCAGATATTGTTGTGTCTTTTTCGTTTTGTTTTGTTTTTCTTTGTTTTTCTTTGTTTTTGTTCTTTTTGGTTTTCTCTCCACCCCCTTTGCTTTCTGTTCCTTTTAGAAGTTTGGTGTGGTGTTTTCCTCTTCTCTTTCCAAACCACACGAATCCAATATATAAAAAAAAAAGGGTTCTGAACATGCTGCACGAACCGGCCGAACTCGGTACCAAATATGAGCCGAGATGATGATTCAGAGCTTCCACTAGTTCTGATGATGATGATGATAGTTATCATCACCGATCGAACAGAATACGTGTGCACAGAATCTACATATACACTACAATGCTATTATCTGTAGTCGTTGAGCTTGACACTCGGCATTTTGGCATCTGTTCCTAATGATATATATAGTGTCAGTGTTGGTGTCAGTGTCACAGCGTATGTGAACAATGTGATGATGGTGTTATGATGGTGTGATAGTGGAAGCTACTAGCCGGGTAATTGTTTTTTTTTTTTTTTTTTTTTTGATTTTTTTCCCTCTATACTTTCCAAATTCGTGCTCTTCAAAACTCGACGCGTTTTTTAAACAGAAAGAGAGAGAGTGTGTGTGTGTGGCCAGCAAAGATTTCGAAGCAAAAAACAGCAGCGACTAAGGGCAAAAAGAAGTCTTTGGAAGACATTGAATTATTTTTTTTTTTTACCTTCAATTAAACGCCTCTCCTCCCGTCTCAGTTCCCTTTACTTTCCATTCCTTTCCTTTGTTGCCTCCCTAGAGCCAGATTATGAGCGAGCCTAAAGTTGACAGTGGGGCATTCAGAAGACGAGTGGCGGTCTTACAGGAGAAGTTGACCAAGAACGAGTTCAACGGTGCAGACTCTATCCTGATCGTCATTGGGTCGACTGACGAGGAGAACCCGTACCAAAAGTCCACTATACTGCACACGTGGTTGCTAGGCTACGAGTTCCCAGCAACAGCGCTTCTCATCACTAAGGAAAAGACCATTTTCGTAACTTCGGCGGCAAAGGCCAAGTATATAAACTCATTGAAGTCGCCCTCTCTTGAGATATGGACGCGGACTAAAGATGCAGAACACAACAAGAAGGTGTTTGACGATCTGGTTTCACAGATCAAGCTATGCTCGAAGATTGGTATTCTGACCAAGGACAAATACCAAGGCAAGTTCATTGTCGAATGGGAACCTATTTGGAACGCCTTGAAGCCAACGCTCGAGCTGGTTGATATTGCGACGCCGCTGTCGAAGGCGTACGGGGCAAAAGACGACACAGAATTGAGGAACTTGAAGTATGCATCCAAGATCAGCTCCAGTATTATGGACTATTTCCAAAACGAAATGGTCACTATCGTTGACGACGAGCAGAAAATCTCAAACAGTAAACTCAGCGAAAGAGTGGAAAACAAGATTGACGACTCAAAGTTCTTCAACCAGCTCAAGAAGAAGATCAGCCCAGACTTTGAAATTGACCAGCTCGATTGGTGCTATACCCCGATCGTTCAAAGCGGAGGGCGGTACGACCTAAGACCGAGTGCGCAATCCGACGACGAGCAGCTACATGGAGGCGTCATAATCGCATCCTTGGGTATCAGATACAAATCCTACTGCTCGAACATTGCGAGAACTTTCCTGATCGACCCCACTGAGGAAATTGAAAAAAACTATGACTTTTTAATCCAGGTTGAAAAAAAAGTGCTCTCTCTTTTGAAACCGGGTGCAGTGGGCAAAGACGTCTACAGCCAAACTTTGGAATACATCAAACAAGAGAGACCAGATTTGGAGAAAAACTTCACCAAGAATGTTGGATGGAGTATTGGCCTGGAATTCAGAGACTCGACTTTTGTTCTGAACTCGAAAAACGAACGTGTTATTCCTGATAAGTCGACTTTTGATATCACCATCGGATTCCAAAACTTGACAAACACAAACTCGAAAGACCCGAAGTCTAAAAACTACGCTCTCCTGTTCTCTGATACTGTGAAAATTCAGAATGGAGAAGCTACAATATTGTCGGATTACACCAAAGTGAAATCCGAAATCTCGTTTTATTTCAAAGACGAGAGTGAAAATGTGAAAAAGGAAGTTGAGGACTTGAACGATGAAGATATCAAGGTTAAAAGAGAAACACCTGCCCCATCCACCACAACCGGTGCAAACTCAAAAATACTGAAATCTAAACTACGTACTGAGACTAAGAATCATGACGAGAATGAAGAGCAACGCCAAAAGCAAATTCAGAAGGAACTACTCGAAAAAAGACAAAGGGAAGGACTACAAAGATTCAGCGACACAAATACTTCTGATCCAGATGAGCGCAAAATAGTTTTCAAAAAGTATGAGTCCTACATCCGCGAAACTCAAATTCCTACGAACGTCAAGGACTTGAGATTACATGTGGACTACAAGACGCAAACAATACTAGTACCAGTGGCTGGAAGACCAGTGCCATTCCATATAAACAGTTACAAGAACGGTTCCAAGAATGAAGAAGGCGAGTACACCTATATTAGACTGAACTTCCATTCACCTGGTGCTGGTGGTACTAGCACACGTAAGGAGGAAATCCCATACGAGGACGATGCCTCTAAGGAATTCGTTCGCTCCATCACTTTAAGATCAAAGGATTCAGATCACATCAATACAGTGTTCAAGGAGATTCAGGATTTGAAAAGAGAGAGTGTCAAACGGGAAATTGAACGCAAAACCATGGCCGATGTTGTTGAACAGGCTAAATTGATCGAAGCTAAACCTGGAAGGCTAAGAAAATTGGACAACGTTTTTGTGAGACCCTCACCAGATACCAAAAGAGTCCCAGGTGTATTGCTAATCCATGAAAATGGGCTAAGATATCAATCGCCTTTGAAGAACGACTCGAGAATTGATGTATTATTCAGCAATATCAAGCACTTATTTTTCCAATCCTCCAAGGATGAACTCGTCGTTCTCATCCATGTCCGTCTAAAAACGCCTCTGATTGTCGGTAAGAAGAAAACTTTTGATGTTCAGTTCTATCGAGAGGCATCTGACGTTGCTATCGATGAGACAGGGGGTAATAGAAGAGGTCAGAGAAGATATGGAGATGAGGATGAGCTAGAACAAGAACAACAAGAAAGAAGAAGAAAAGCTGCTCTGGACAAAGAGTTTAGACGATTCGGAGAACTGATTGCAGATTCCTCCAATGGACTGATCGATTTGGATATCCCATTTAGAGAATTGGGGTTCACAGGTGTTCCATATAGGGCCTCGACATTTTTAATGCCAACAAGAGACTGTTTGGTTCAGCTAGTTGAACCTCCATTCCTAGTTGTCACGTTGGAAGAAATCGAAATTGCACATCTAGAAAGAGTTCAATTTGGGTTGAAGAACTTTGATCTAGTCTTTGTCTTCAAAGATTTCAGCAAACCCGTTGTTCATATCAACACGATTCCAATGGAGGTGCTAGAAGATATCAAATCATGGTTGACGGACGTTGATATCCCATTCACAGAGAGTACGATCAATTTGAACTGGCTGACTATCATGAAGACACTGCAGGCCGATCCTAAACAGTTTTTCCTTGATGGGGGCTGGTCTTTTTTGGCAGGTGAAAGCGATGATGAGAATGCGAGTGAGAGTGAGGAAGGCTCTGAATTCGAAGCTAGTGACCTGGACCCTAGCGATGAAGATGTTGAATCCGAAGCAGAATACAGCGAAGAAGAAGAAGATGATTATAGTGGGTCTGGAAGTGATGCTGCTGACTCTGAAGACGATGATGAAGAAGAAGGCGAAGATTGGGATGACCTCGATCGTAAAGCTGCAAGAGCTGATGCCAAAAGCACTTTTGATTAGGACAACTACTCCTTTGTAACATTACCAAGTTTTATTATCACCTTTTGATCTTTAAATTCCTGTAGTTTGCATGCTTTTTTTTTTTCGTATTGAAATTGACTCTTTTGATTTGAATGCCAGATCTGTATTAAAGCTCTAATTCCTAGCTACACACAGTCTTCATTGTAGAAGCCAGGTTCTAAATCAGCATCAAGTAAAAAAAAAAAAAAAAAAAAAAAAAAGGTTTTGGTGTTCGAGAAGACACAAAAACATAAAGGAAAAAAAATTTTTTCCCACATTCACACCTCTG
>JAKTRK010000097.1:0-18008 GCA_030579675.1 Liangdongia quercuum | reverse complement strand
AACAACCGCTTTGTTCAATTTACACAACAGTACTTCCTAGAGAACAAAATCCACCAAGTTGAGTTGAGATTGGCGGTAAGTTTCCTGTTCACTTGGTTTTTTTTTTTGGTTTACTTTTTGTACACAAAAATGGAGCTACACAGAAGGGCAAAAAAAAAGAAGAACAAATCGTCTCCATCAACAAACAGCCTAAAATGATCAAATCCACAAAAAGAGCAATTGAACAAATCGGCGAAAGGATGCAAAGACACAAATCACATAATCAATAAGATTTATTATTATAATTACATGCTCTTTCGTAACTATTGTTTTTGTTCAATCAAAGTGATGAATACATTAAAAACCCCCCGCGCGCAACTTATAATAATAATAATAATAATAATGAAACTCGAAAACCATTAAACGAATAAAAGAATACTGTCTTATGCAGCAATTTTTCCATCTTTTCCTTTTACTCATTCAACACTTTGAAACAAAAGTTACCCCCTTGTATTGGAGTCTCATTTGGACTCAGCGCGAGCAGCGGCTAAAGCTTTAGCAGTACCGTGTAAGGCATATCTGTGGTTACGACGGAACTTAGCATCAACACCTCTCAAAGAAGGGTATCTGTGAGTCTTTGGTTTCTTGATACCATTACGGTGAGCTTTCTTGGTTTGGTTATGGTTGGTATGATTCTTAGATTTAGACATTTCCTAAACGTGTCGTATTAGTATCCCTATATCTCCGTCAAAGGCTTCGTTAGCAAGGTTGAACGAAAAACTCAATGCTAGTACACGCTGGATGAAACCTTTTCTCCATGGCTTGATGATCGTATCGTAGGAGACTTGCTAGCACAGTATCTTCATCCTGCCATTCTGTCGCGCGCCCCACTCGGTCACTTCCGAATACATCCCATCTAGCCACTCTTGAAAGTCTCATAACGCATTCACAAACAGTCTTTTTTTTCAATCCTAGAAACGTATTCCCCTTAAGATCACTTACTTCTCTCTGATTATCGGTATTAATCTAGTACCTTATTCTAGTATCAGTCCTTCGTTAAACTGTTTTTCATGTTTCCAAGAAAAGTGGTGGGTTGGGAAAAAAGTGTATATTGGTTGGAGCAGCAGACTTTAGGTTAAAGCTGTGACTGTTGATATGGAGAGTTTACTTCTGATCATGTGATCTGGTACTAGGCTCCAAAAATACTTTTAGCTTTCTTTTTTTTTTTTTTTTTTTTTTAGCCGTTGGCCTAACAGTGTAAGTTAAGCTCTACTAGGGTTTGCTCTACTTAGGTTAGTAGCAGCTGGTAGCCGAGAGGCATTATGCAGCTAGTACCTTACATCACATGCAAACAGAGCGAGCAATATCTATCTACACATATGCTACAGCGATCGTTGATGGAATTGAATACACGGGGAGGGGGTGATGGAGCCATTGAGAGCAACTTCACAACATCATATATACTGTGTACATACATTACAAAGATATCTACTGTGAGTTAGTTTTGAGCGCTGTGAAAAGAGCTCTCTCAAATAAGATGGCGGACTCGGGCGCAAGAATAGGCCGTCGTAGTATTCAGCAATGAATCGTCTCGTTCTTGGTTTCAGACTAGCACTCATGCCCACATAGCTCCTTTTGTACAACTATAGCAGCAGTTAGCAGCAGTTAGCAGCAGCAGCAGCTACTACTACTACTACTACTACTAAGTAGAAGGCTTCTAGAAACATCCAATCACCAGAATACGTGTAGAAAATATTCAGCAGTCACTGGTTTTCCTTTTATGGAAATATGCTAAAAACCCATATTGTTTGGGGCCACTCTGAACCGAAAACAATTTTCAAATCTTTCAAGTTTCAAAGCTTCTTTTCAAAGGCCTCCAGTGAGAACAGAACAAACCAAGCGAATTCAATCAGAAATGGGTATGTGGATATAGTGGAGTATTGGAATAGAGCAGATCAAATGTACTGCGTGGAGCTTTTTTGTATTCATTGTCTGTTGTTCTCAAGGGAGTTTTGAGGAGACGGAGGGAAGGTGTGGTGGATACTGGAAGCTCATAAAAGGATTGAGGACGAGCACTGTTTATGGATCAAGGTGCATCCTGTCGACGTGAAGAACCACAAAATTTGGGAACTAGAGAGCTAGAGACTCGAAAAATCGAGTTACAAAATAAGACACTAGTGTTTTGTCCTGTTCTATTCCATCACATTTGTACAAGAAGGAGAAAAGTGAGCCATCTAACAAGTTTTATAGGTAGAGTTATTCGTAACCAAAGAAAAGGTGCTGGTTCAATCTTCACTGCACACACCAGATTAAGACAAGGTGCTGCAAAGCTAAGAACCCTTGATTATGCTGAGCGTCATGGATACATCCGTGGTATTGTGAAACAAATCGTTCACGATGCCGGTCGTGGTGCTCCATTGGCCAAAGTTGTTTTCCGTGATCCATACAAATACAAATTACGTGAAGAGACTTTCATTGCCAACGAAGGTGTCTACACTGGTCAATTTATCTATGCCGGTAAGAAGGCTTCTTTGAACGTTGGTAACGTGTTGCCATTAGGTTCAGTTCCAGAAGGTACCATTGTCTCAAACGTTGAAGAAAAACCAGGTGACAGAGGTGCTTTAGCCAGAACCTCTGGTAACTACGTTATTGTCATTGGTCACAACCCAGACGAGAACAAAACCCGTGTCAAATTGCCATCTGGTGCCAAGAAAATCATTTCTTCCGATGCTAGAGGTGTTATTGGTGTCATTGCCGGTGGTGGTCGTGTTGACAAACCATTATTGAAGGCTGGTAGAGCTTTCCACAAATACAGAGTTAAACGTAACTCATGGCCAAAGACTCGTGGTGTTGCCATGAATCCAGTTGACCATCCACACGGTGGTGGTAACCATCAACATATTGGTAAAGCTTCTACCATTTCCAGAGGTGCTGTTCCAGGTCAAAAGGCTGGTTTGATTGCTGCTAGAAGAACCGGTTTGTTACGTGGTACTCAAAAGACACAAGACTAATTTGTTTAATCTTATAAATATGAATGTTTTTTGGGGATTTTTATTTAATTATTCAATGTGTCATGTAACCAGTTACCACCAATCTAATCATAAGGAGTGCCGAAAATAAATGTATTTTTACATCAATTTTAAGGATTATGTTGTAGAGCTGATCACCGCTGCCGAAATTTTTGGCCTCGAAACTACGAACCCCGAAAAGAACCTCGAATATATATATATATATATGTAGAATTCTTTTAATGCAAACTGTTAAGCTACCAAAGCTGGCTCGTCTTGACCTTCGGTCAGCGTGATTGCCGGGCCATGTGATTTGAATGCTGTAATTTTATTCAATACGAAGTCGAATTTCCCACCGATATATAGAGTTGCAAGGAATAATATCACATCAAACGAAGCAACAATAATGAACGGCGCGCCAACCCAATAGTCCGCCGAATATCCCCCAACTTTAGAGACTATCAAAATGCCCATTCCACCAAACAATCCATAAACACCACTGATAGCACCATTATGACCACGTTTTTTGTCTGTGCACAGCGATAACGAAGTGATGATTGAACCGATTTGTCCAACGCCGAAGAAGCAAGCAAATATCACACCTCTGGCACTCTTAGGATTACCAGTAAATGCAAACCCGGAAGCACCAATAAATCCAAATGTGCAAGCCAACAGAACCAGATTCTTACGACCGAACTTGTCTGAGCAGAACCCAAATATTGGTGCAAATATTAATGATGCAACATGAACTATACCCGAGATGATAGCAGCAGTGACATAAGCCTCTGGACAGCTCGTTCGATCTTCTCTTGAACAAAGTCCCTCATCGTGGTAGTATTTAGTCACATACAATGGCACGAAAACTGCAGTAACAACAGTGTTTGCACGAGACAAAACAGCACCCATATAGGCAAGACAAATTTTTGAATCTTTAGCTTCTGCAAAACCCATTTTCAGCAACTGGAAGTAAGTCTTAGCTTCCTCTTCTTGACGAATCTCTATTTCTTCCTGGTCTAGTTCCTCCAAGATCTCATCATATGGAGATAAGTATCTTGATAATATTGGGATCTTGAATGACTTGGCACTAAACAATCCATACGATAAAAATAGGGAAGCGGCAATAGCAACTGAGCCAACAATATAGTATGAATGTTTTAGAGCCAATACTGGAGGTTCGGTTTTCCCTAGTCTAGCTGGTAGTGGGATATAGAAACTTGCTGAGAAGAGAGCACCTAATCCTGCTGAAATACCTATGACTGAGGTCAGTTTCCCATTTCTACGGCCTTTTGCAGGTGTTGTGTTTATCAGATTATCTGACTCCTCATCTTCCTCATCGCCTACTAAGATATTGTTGTCTGTTTTTCTCCAAAACAGTAAAGATGAAAGATCGAACCCCGAAGTCGATAACTCGGCCAATAACGCAGTCATCATTGATGCAGCAGAGCAAGCACCTAATGCAAAGAACAGTCTTGCAAACAACAAACCTGGGTAAACATGCTTTGCCGTTGTATACACGAAAAGTGAAACACCGATGGTGAACACTCCAAAAACAGCAATGTATTTAGCCCCAATCTTGTCACTGAGAGCTCCGAGAAGTGGACTAAGTATGATAACTAATATCTCATCGGCAACACCTAAGGTACCAATATAATCACCGATTTTCTCGTGCACTCCCAGAACATCGGTAAGGAAAAAGGCCTGAGTAGAGCTCATAAAAACCACAAAAGAGACAGTGAAGAAGCATGTAGCAGCAAATGAAGCAAAGTTTAGTTTCGTATAAGATGATGTGGGTGGTTTCACCATTATTGCAATGAATGGTTCTTTAGAGATGGAGGGACAATGCGAAGATAGAAACGGTAGCAGACTATACCTGATTCTAAACCTTTGGCAGTATTATTTCAATAACTTCCATATATCAAGGCTCATCCATTTCAAATGCTCATTTTCTTTCAGTTTTTTGCATAAAAGACCTTTAAATAAGATGTGATCGATAAAACCGATATGTGTCGGATACAAGTGGCTTTACCAAATCTCCTAATTTGGGTATAATTGATTATATAATCGATTTTGTTTATTTGTTTACTTTTTATATCATAAAAAAAAAGACTTTGATAGCATACCCAGCGCTAAGAAAGAGAGCCATAATTTGGGTCAAGAAGTGGTAGATATGAGGGTTGAAGAGTTGATCATAGATGGATTCAAGTCTTATGCCACTAGAACGGTTATTTCTGGGTGGGACCCGCAATTTAACGCGATCACAGGGCTAAATGGGTCTGGTAAATCAAATATTTTGGATTCGATATGTTTCGTGTTGGGGATCTCCTCTATGTCAACTGTGAGGGCTTCCAATTTACAAGACTTGATCTACAAAAGGGGACAAGCAGGAGTAACAAAAGCAAGCGTCACTATAGTATTTGACAACTCAGACTCTTCAAAATCCCCGATTGGATTTGAGACAGTTCCAAAGATCTCTGTTACAAGGCAAATTGTTCTCGGAGGAACTAGTAAATACTTGATCAATGGGCACCGGGCACAACAGCAAGCAGTCTTACAGCTTTTCCAGTCCATTCAGTTGAATATCAACAATCCTAACTTCTTGATTATGCAAGGTAAAATCACCAAAGTGTTGAATATGAAGGCGGTCGAAATTTTGGCGCTTATCGAAGAAGCAGCTGGAACGAAAATGTTTGAGGATCGTAAGGATAAAGCTGAAAAAACCATGGCTAAGAAAGAAACAAAGCTACATGAAATTAGAGCGTTATTAGCTGAAGAGATTGAGCCAAAGTTGGAAAAACTAAGAAACGAAAAAAGAGCTTTTCTTGAATTCCAGCAAACTCAAGCAGATCTAGAAAAGCTATCCCGCGTAGTTGATGCTCATGATTTTTCGAAGTTCAATCAAAAGTATACGACTTTGGAAGGCCAATACAATGAAAAGAAGCTGATAATGGATAATTCTGCTTCAGAGATCGAAAGATTGAATAACGAAATCTCAAATTTGTGTGAAGACTTGAAGAAGGTTAAACAACAAAAAGAGGCTGAAAGTAAGAAAGGCAATCGATTAAAGGAGCTGGAGTCTCGTCAGAGTGATCTGGGTAAGAAAGTGACGAGACTGAATACTTCTAGGGGGATAAATATTGATAATCTAAAGGATGAAGAAGATAGAAAGCAACAAATTTTACAACAGATTGGAGCTCTAGAGCAGGATGTCCAAGCCCGTTTGGCAACTCACAAAAAGTTGGAGAATGAATTCAACTCTATGAATGAACAGCTGATTGAGCTAAAAGAAACATACACTAAAAAGGAGGAGTTGTTGTCGAGTTTAACTACTGGTGTTTCTCTTAAAAGCAAATCTGGAGGTGGATATAATGCCCAGCTTCACGAACAACGGGAAAAATTGGCAAATGCTAATGTTGCTCTTGAGCAGTCTAAGTTAAAAGCTGAGCATTTACTGGGTGAAAATGAGAGTAATAAGCCAAAATTGGCAAAAGCTCAAAGAGACCATGATGTATTTGTTGAGGATATTGAAGCCTTGAAAAAAAAACAATCAAATTTGGAGAACCAATTGAAAGATTTAGGATTCGATCAGTCAAAGCAAAAAAATCTACAAAATAGAGAAATGGAACTAGATAGAGAAATTCAGAAGTTGGCTAATGAAGCGACACATCTAAAGCGAAGAGTTGCAAATCTTGAGTTTTCATATACCAAACCGTCACAAGACTTTGACAGAAGATCTGTTAAAGGTGTTGTAGCTCAATTGTTCACATTAGATGAGACTAACATGAAATCTGCAACAGCTCTCGAAGTAGCTGCCGGTGGTAGATTATACAATATTGTTGTCGATAATGAAGTGGTTGGATCTCAGCTTTTAGAAAGGGGGCAATTACGCAGAAGAGTCACAATAATCCCATTGAATAAAATTGCAGCAAGAACGTTATCTGAGCAAGCTGTTCATATTGCTAAAGAGCTATGCCCTGGTAAAGTTGAGCTGGCCTTAAATTTAATTGGTTATGAAAAGGATGTTGCTAAAGCTATGGAGTTCATATTTGGAACACGATTAGTATGCGAGGATGCTGAAACTGCAAAAAAAGTAACATTCCATCCCCAGATTAGAGCCAGAAGTATAACACTTCAAGGCGATGTATATGATCCAGAGGGTACTTTGTCAGGTGGTAGCAGAAAAAACAACAGCTCTGTTTTGGTGAATATTCAACAGTATAATACTTTGAATCGCAAGTTACAAGTCCTGCAACAAGACTTAAAGAATGTTCAATTTGAGCTATCAAGAGAGCAAGAATTATCAAGCCACACAAAATCCATACAAAATGAGTTGAACTTGACTTCACATCAAATTCAACTAGCGGAGAAAAACTTGCGTTCGAATTCGTCAACTCAAATACTTCATAAATATCAAACAAATGAGAAGGAAATTGTAATTCTGAAAAGCACTGTCCAACAACAACAACAAGCAATTGGTAGAATTACTGTGGAGATACAAAAAACTGAAAGTGATATGAAAGAATTCAGCAGTAATAAAAGCTCTAAGCTTCAAGAACTAGAAAGAGAGGTTGGATCGATTTCAAAAGGAGTTGGTGAATTAGAACAAAAGCTTGAACAAGTATCTGAAAAATTTCAAGCTTCCCAGATGGGAATTGAACAGCTAGGCGGGGAATTGCAAAGTTCCAAAGAATCCATAGCTGATATTGACAATACTATAGAGGAACTAAGGCAACAGGGGTTGAAAATCGAAATTGAGTTATCTGAGCATTCAAAAGCATTGGCAGACTTGAACTGTGAAATCGAAGTTGAAAAAGAGGCGCAAACTGGATTGATTGAAGAGATTGCTGAATTGAGCAAAGTTTTGAAGCTGAAAAACCAACAGTTGAATGACATTAAGTTAAGCTCTCAAAAAACCTCACATGAAGTTGAGAAACTGGAATCCAGCTTAAAATCATTGCATAATCATCTTAAACAACTAATTGAGGAGAATTCTTGGCTCACTGACCAGAATATCGTAACGAGTGTCATTGAGCAACATCCGAATATAAATTTAGAGGAATGTCGAGAAAGGATATCAAGACTAAATGAGAGATTTCAAGGTATGAAACGCAAGGTCAATTCCAATATAATGAGTATGATCGATAATGTCGAGAAAAAAGAAAACGCTTTGAAGCAAATGATCAAAACTATCGAAAAAGATAAGTCTAAGATTGAAGAAACGATTGTGACCTTGAATGAATATAAGAGGGATACTCTAGTAAAGACTTGGGAAAAAGTTAGTACTGATTTTGGGCAAATATTCGGTGATTTGTTGCCAAACTCATTTGCGAAATTGGTACCACCGGAGGGTAAAGATATAACAGAGGGGCTTGAAGTTAAAGTCAAATTGGGCAAAATTTGGAAAGATAGTTTAGTAGAGTTATCCGGTGGACAAAGATCACTTATTGCATTATCCCTAATCCTTGCACTATTACAATTCAAACCTGCACCAATGTACATTTTGGATGAAGTTGATGCTGCTCTAGATTTAAGTCATACCCAAAACATTGGACATTTAATCAAAACCAGATTTAAAGGGTCGCAATTTATTATTGTTTCCTTGAAGGAAGGAATGTTTACTAATGCGAATAGGGTTTTCAGAACGAGGTTCCAAGATGGAACTTCAGTTGTTAGTATTATGTGAATTAGGATTTCGAGAAATAAAAATGTATAATAAAAATGATCATAAAGTGATATGTATTCAAAATATGGATCTCTCTAATAAACCTCCAAGACGTAACGAGAGTTCTCCTTCATTTCTTCAACCTCTTTAGCGGCATCAACTTCAACGCCTCTTTCTTTTGCTTCTTCGGCAACAATGTCTTCCAAAGATGCGGTGATATCAGGAACCGGCCAAGTAGGACCACATAAATAAAATGATCCATTTTTCTTGATAATAGCTTCTTTCAATTCAGGTAGAGTCTGTCTGATTCGATCTTGGATATAAATTTTTTCAGGTTGATCTCTCGAAAATGCTGCACCAATATGAGTGATGATCCCCGCGTTCTTATAGGCTTCCCAAAGCTCACCATACAGATATTCCTCTTTACGATGTCTTGCACCAAGGTACAAATAAATCTCACCGATTTCCATTCCTTGCTGCTTTTGCCAAACTTTCTCCTCAACGAAAGCCTTAAATGGAGCTAAGCCGGTACCCAATCCACTCATAACAATAGGTTGAGTGGATAATGGTGGTAGCTTCATCACCGAAGGCTTAACAGAGACAATCAATTCAGAACCAATAGGCAGCTCGGAAAGATAATGAGAGCACTGACCATATCTTTTACGGTTTCTCTTGTCAACCCAGTCAACAACGACAATAAGGAGATGAACAGCATTTGGATGCATTTTCTGAGATGAAGCAATTGAATATTCTCTTCTCTTTAAAGTAGGTATTAAGGATATCAGCTCTGCTAATGAAGGTTTGGCGCTTGGGAATAATTCCAAAATGTCAGAATAGCTGTAAAATTCCTCGTCTTGGAACTTTTTCAGCTGAACAGCACCTTCTGCAGAGCCTAACAGTTCCAATTTTTTCTTCTCATTTTCATCTTGGGCAAATTGAGCTAAGGATTCATAAAATCTTTTTGGTGGTTTACCTAAAAGATCCAAATTTTCTGTGAAGGTTTGAAAAACAGTTCTGATCTCGATCAGTTCATTCTGATCTCTATTTGGGACTTGTACTAGTTCGTCAGGATCCAACCCATAAAACTTCAAGAATCGTTCCACCTCCTCAGGATCGTTTCTACCATGAACACCCAATGCTTCACCAATATCATAAGTTAAACCAGTACCAGTGATATCGAATTCAATATGAAAAACGTTTCTGGAGTAGTCAAAAGGAGTTACACGACGATTTTGCTGAACTTTTACAACGAAATTCCGAACAGGCAAATCAGGCCTTAACTCATTCGAAGCTCTGAAAGACTCTTTGAAAGCAAACCTCTTAATAGTTTCGATTTTAGATGTAACTTCGTTTTGAGCTGGAACTTGATGAGTTCTTGGATTGGCAGTGAATGCTGACTCGATCGGAAATATTGGCAAAGATTTAAGAGTACCATCAGCAGTGGCTTCATTTATAACTGCTTCTGACCATTTTGGATCAACAGTAATCTCTTTGACAGCTTTGACGAAAATCTCGTCGATTATCGAATTCAAAACAGCAGCCAATAACTCAATGTCAGAACCGAATGCATTATGAACTCTTCTTCCAATATCATTAACCGACAATTCTGAAGCTGCATATCTCCAAAAAACTGACTGAATAGCAATTGATCCAGTTCGGCCTTTGGTTTGTGTGTGTTCCCCAATAGCTGTCAGATCTACCAAAACCAGTTTGTTGTTGTTCAGTGCTAAATCTTTGCGTAATTTAAGCGGTAACTTCTCAGTGAACTCTTTTAGATCACTCGGTAATTCAGACTGTACTAGGATGACAACACCATGATCTTTCTGCAAAGTTTTAATGATATTGAAATTTTCCAATATTGATAAATCATCAACAACGACAATATTTGCATTGTCAATTGCGCCAATTGAGCTAGAATTTGCAGAAATCTGGGCTTGATAAACACCCCCAGAGGCAAAGTTATCAAACTTCGATCTGAATTTGACAAAAGATTCTTGGTCCAAAGAGAATGCATGAGCTAATTTTGAGGCAACTTCGATATATTTGCTGTTATCCAAAGTCCAAAAAATGAAGTCACCACTTGGTAGTAAGGATCCATCACTATTTTGCTTTGATATTGCCTCTTCTGGGAATTTCACAAATGAGGCAACGATTTGCTCAACTGCAATTGGAGACCAAATAAAAGTTGGCGAATAAATGAATTCTAAAACTCTTAGTTTTGGGGCTAATCCATTGAAAAAGCAAGCTGCTGCAACATTTGTTTTCAAGATTGACGATTTTTTGTCCAAAGATTGGCCAATAACAACCAATGATTTGGTTGATTCTGGTACTTGATTTACAAATTCTTCAGAGTCGAATGGCAGAGGAATTCTAACAGCGATTACACCAATTTGCAGGTTCAGCTTTCCGATGAACTTGGTGACGATTTCATTGATGAATAACTCTGACTCAACAGTTCCATAAATAACAAAAACTGTGCTGGCTTGCTTATGGCCATAATATTGATAAGGTTTATAGTCTGTACCAAGAATTGAATTCAATGTTGATAAAGCTGCAGCCGGTCTTTTTTCGAAAGGCAAAGATCCCCATAACTTGACTGCTGAGTTCAATCTATCGTAAACATTTTTTAGCTGCTTCGAGTCAAGAACTTTTTCGATTCGCAGAGATTCTCTAGTGAAGTTCAAGCCATCGAATAGATTGATACTAGTTGATAAGTTTGAAAACACCAGTGCTAATAAAGTCAGATGTTGAGCCTCAGAAGCTGACAGCGGAGTAAAAACTGTGTACTGCAGTTCGTTGGCAATAGTAAGAGGAGTAATGTAATCTGGGACCAATGAACTTGAGCTCTCATCGTAATTCAGAGCAGCTAACTGGAAATACAAGGGGAGTTTGTTATCGTACTGACTCAAAGTGGCCCTCATAAAAGTTAGAGCACAGCCAGGGGCAACAACTGTATGAACTTGACAATGCTGATTATCCTTCGCACTGGAGTTCAAATATCCTAGGACACCGTTTATAGCGCCATTTCTGATATCAAACCTAGTAATCGCTGGAATCTTGCCAAATTCTGATTTTCTCTGTAGGATATTCCAAATTTTCAAGCCCAGATCCAGTTCATCATCATTTCCAATAGACTTGTAACTGAAGATCCGATCTGCTGCATTCAGTAAATACACCGTTGAGTTGATCAAGTTGATTGGGTTGATGAAAACTGACGAGTTGAGTTGGTGTGGGTCTTTTGGTAGTCCAAACGGGTGTGTAATCGAGGCAGCTGCCAGATTCGCAAGTGATGAAGAGACCTGTGAGTCTGCAATGGACGACATAGTCTAAATTTCCCTCTTAGAACCCTCTTCTGGCGTAATCTACTGTAGTACCCTAAGTTGTTTCTCTATGGATTTTATTCAATTCTTCACTAGCCACATTGGAAAAGAGAAAATTGGTTGTGGCGCGCCACAGCATTGAAAGTAAATCACCTCATCAGCATCAGCCACTGGAAGTATATCACGTGATAAATGATTTATATGTGGCTGAGATAACTATTGTCATGTGATAAATCACATGATGTTTAGTGTTATCAGAAAAGAAATTAAAGGCAAGCAAGAGTAATAGGTGCAAACAATCAAGAGATCTGTGCTACCGGACCGATCTATATATCGAAACGCCTTCTCTACATCATGCTACTAAGCTCGGATCTATTTGGCGATCTAAATGAGCTTTCCACGGATGGCAGGATCTTAGTGATTGAAAAGATTCGATTGAGTATTATTGGCGATGAAGATGAGAAGACGTCATTTCTTGAATCACCCAATCTTTGCAAGCTCTTCCAAGTAATGGAGGCGGTTCCTGTTATTGAGACTCCAGAAGATGATTTAATAATGGAGCACTCGCTCACTATTCTTTATTCGCTTTCTAATCTATCAAATTCCATCAATATATTATTGAATCGGTTTAATCTATTGAACAGGTTGATCCAAATATCACTTAACAACCCTGAGAACAACAAGAATTTAACCATAATCTTCAAGATTTTATCAAACATTCTAAGCTTAAAGAATGACATCAACATCGATTTGGTCAACGAATCAAACTACCGGTTCAAACTATTGATATACTCTAAAATCAACTCCATAACATCAAATGATCGTGGACTGAGATACATAAACAATAACAACAAGTTGCTTTTGAATCTTTTTAATTTGGTGCCGCATTTGAACCCTTCTGATTTAACGATTTTGATTAATCCGATCTTGAGGTTGCTAGAGCTATTGTTCAACAATCCTAAGAATTTCCTCATGAAGAAACACTCTGGGAAACCATTATTCGAACAATGTCTCGAAAACGTTTTAGTGCCAAACACGCCACCTTTGAGTTTGTTTTCGAATTTAACTGCCCCTTTATTATATTCGCTTTCGCATTTGCTTTATTACGATAATGACCTATTGCAGTATACGCATCAGGAACGGCAGCTTATTAATGATGATGCGATTGAACTCAAGATCAACGAGACGATCTCGAAAGAGCTGTTCTTCACAATAACCTGTTTGCTAAAGGCTAGTGATTATGAGCTGAAACTGTCATCGATATTAATTATTGTTAATTTTGCGATGAATTCCAAGAAAATATCTTTAAGCCTAAACAAGAACAAAACTGTCGAGAAAGTGCTACCATATGTCATTCAGTTAATCGAGTTCAATCGATTCAATAGCAATAAGAAGTCTGTTGATTATGTAGGTGGTGACATCGATGCCAGCAGTGCAGATGTTGGGCTGAAGGATCTCATTGTGTTCAAGAGTGAACTAAATTTACCAAGGAAGTTCAACCCATTTTACATTTTGAGCAAACTGTGCTTGAATTTTGAGTTTGTTAATGATTACCTCTTGAACTGTAATGTCATCATCAAGAATTTCTGTGAAATCATCAAGAACTTTGGGGTTCAGTACTCGAACATAACAAAAATGAACCATATCTCAAACATGAAATTGAACAATTTGTCTGATTTATTTTTAATCCTTAGCTCTATCACGGCTAATAGTGAATCAAACAGAAACTTGATTGTGAAATATGAGTTATCTACGAGCATTGAGAGAATCTTAGAATTTCACGTCAGTAATTTGACTAAATATTTGCAGGACGAATCGGATGAGGAGAAGTTGCTAGTTTCAAACCATTTGACGATCTCAACTTGCTATCTCTTGAGATCTCTCTCGAGAAGTGTATCAGTTTTAAGAACTTATTTGTATGAAACGAATATCATTGATAATTTGTTGAACGTTTTAAAGATCAAAGAGGATGAGTATTTATCGAACTTTTCGATTTTGAACAGCGAAATTTTACTCAAAACCGTTATACTATCGATCATATCCAATCTGGTTTTAGATTTCAGTCCATTGAGGAACGATCTGTTCAACAATAATCTAACAGAGATTGTTTCGAGCTTGTTATTGACGACCAAGTTCAACTCCATCAAGATCAACTGTCTCTGGGTTATCAGGCATATCATTTACAACGAGACGCCTGTCAACAGGGATAAATCGATCGATAAGATTGGCATTCGAGGAATATTGACTTTTTGTAACGATGAAGATTTATCGATTCAAGAGCAGGCTTTCAACGTGTTGAGAAACTTGACGTGCAGTTCCAAGATCCATATCAACAAATTGTTGAAAGAGTTCGATGACAGTGATGATGATTTCTTTGCTTATGTTTTGCATAGATTGAACGAGTACTCGAGTTTTGAACAGTGTTATTTAGGGATCATTGAGAATTTGATATTTGTGCTTGTGCATATTGCGGCGATAAACGAGTCCAAAAGACAGCTTATCATCCGGAATGAGGATTTGCTTAAAAAAATCAGAGAGATCTTGACTGAGAGCGGCAACAATGACATAAAGTTAGGATGTATCTGGTTGATCATAAACTTGACGTGGATTGACCGGTTAAGAGAGGAAACCAGCAGAAGTGGGAACCTTTTCGAGGACCAAGATAGAAGCGGTGATGACTTGATGAGCGGCGATGACGATGAAGCGGAGACTAATAATGGGAGCGGGGCTGTTTATTCCTTACGTTCTAGCGGAGATTCGAGTGTCATTGACGCTGCTAAGAGAGCCAAGGTTTTGAACGACTTGGGGTTCAATGCTGTGCTCAAGGAGCTGATGGATACCGACAGCATGGATCTTAGAGAACGGATCAGAACGGCTATATCGAACTTGAACCAGTTTGCATGAATCTAAATGTACTTCTCTATGTATGTACCTTTATATATATATATATATATATATATATGTACGCTGTCTTTTCTCAAAGTCTGGAGATCATTATGTAATATATATGTATACCCGATTCCCAAAAAGAAAACGGAAAAACGAGGCAAGAGCGAGTTGATGGGTGCAGTTGTTATAAGGGACTTGATTCCAACTCATCATTGGCCTGACTCGGCGATACAGGATGAAGGAGATTGGGATAAGCGTTCTTCTGCTACTGATTGGTGGGGCGTTTGTGTATGCAAAGCACAGAAGCAAAGTTTTGGATCCCAAGGTGCAGGTATCCAAGGAATTCAGCGACAAGTTTCAAGAGGTTTTGAAACAGGTTGAAGCCGAAGCTGAGAAGATCGATGGCTACTACGAGAGCTTCGGCACGTTTGATCTGGAAGACAGGGCGTACAAGTTTAACTATTTCCAAGAGGAGCTGCTGAAGAAGCTGATCAAGCTGGACGAGATCGATCTCACGGTGTTGAACGATGAGCATCTCGAGTTGAAGAATGATTTAAAGAGCGAGCGCAAAGCCGTGATTAGAAGGATCCAGGCGATACAGAAGAGTCTGGATGCGTTCAAGAAGAGCAATATCGAAGAGTTTGAGTAACGGATGGTTGGTGTTTAGTGTGGAAATTGAAAAAGATGCTACTAATTTTTTTTTTTTTTGTAATTCCTGTAGGCCAATTTCGTCTATGCTACTGTATTTTATGTGCTAGATGGTTTATTTTTTATTTTTTTATTTTTTTATTTTTATATTTTATTTTTTGATCTTTTTTTATCGAGGGTCCCGCCGAAGCCTACACGCATAGAGAGCAAGAGAGAGGACGCAGAGGGGACATGCGAGGGAAGATGCCTATGATAACACTCTCCGAGATTTGGATTGTAATGGAGCGGACACGAAAAAACTTCTACCAATCTCTCAGTAGCAGAGTCCAGCCCAATGCAGTCCAGCACACACACACACCACTCCCAAACAAACCAGCGTCTCTCTCATCTGTGGGGCCCATCGATAGATTTTACCTGTTTCAGTGCGATCTTTTTCTTTTTTGATGTGCGACAAATTGATATTTGCACGTCCCTCGTTTCTTTTTTTTTCTTTTTGTTGCTTCCTTTTTTGTTTTTTATTATCTCAATTGTTGCATTTTAGCATTTTAGCATTTTTTCCCCTTCGCAGGGCGGGAAGGGACTTTCTGATTCGTGCTGCAGCTGTTGCACTGGACATATTTACGAATACGCCAAATCAGGAAGGCAGATTGAGGGAAAAGCCACTTAACAACAGACTGGATGACTTTTTTACAGGGCGCAAAGGGTGCGCACTATATCGGACAGCTGTAGTACAGTGGTGGTCGTAGTAGTGGTAGTAGTGGTAGTAGTCTTAGTAGTGGTAGCAGTGGTAGTAGAGGAACTGTACTATGCTATGTGAGTGTTATGTGTGTCTTGGTTGTTGTACTGTGTTGTACTGTGTTGTGTTGTGTTGTGTTGTGTTTGGCACGCGGAATTCAGCACGCCGTATTTAGCAGGCGCCCGTATTAAACGTGAAGGCGTTTCTCATTGATACGTACCAGGCGCAGTGTGTATGTGTATGTTTATGTGAGAGACGAGGGTATTATTGCCTGGCTCAATAAAAATTGAGGGTATTATGTATGGTGTGTGTGTGTGTGTGCTGAGTTGCACCAAAAGATTATCGCACTTATGTGGATGTCGAACGAAGTCGAAGATGAGTTGTAGTTGAGTTTTTAGTGCCTTGCTTTGCTTGCTTTGCTTGCTTTCCTTGCTTTGCTCTGTTTGCTCTGTTTGCTCTGTTCACTGGGCTTGTCTCGCGCCTCCGCGCCCCCGCATCGCCTGGCCTACCTCCACCCACCCCCGTACTTTGCCCTGTGGAGCTTGTTGGAACTATACAAAAAGTGCGTGCTATTTACCACAGCGCACAGCGAGGCGGTGTGCGATATGATGGGTGATGTATCGATGGATGGCATCACACCAACTGGAAATTCTTCGACAGGTGTGTGTCTACGAGTTCTCAGAGACCGCTGTTACTGCTGTTGTTATTGCTGTTGATGATGCATTCAGTTATATACACTATATCATCCGCTACGAAACCGCCGCCACGCCGCCACGCCGCTGCCCATGCCGTCGCCCATGCCGTCGCCTATCCCGCCATCTCCCCCGGGAGACATCTCAGTCTCAGTAGCTGTAGGGTTACAGGTTCGCAGCTGTTCGTTTCGTGCGTTGTGCATGTTTTGAAAGGGTTTCCCCCATTCCTATTTGCCTCTTTAGCGTAAACACTCAAACCTAAACGCTCGCTGCGTTTGCGAGGAAAAGTGGAAATCCGGATAGCTCCCGGAATAAGAGCATGACTGCTAAGGCGTGTTATTGAGTGGTTAAATAAGAGATTACATAACAATAACAATCACAGTAACAATTAACAGTAACAATAACAACAACAACAGTGATAATTAACGATAATTTTGACAATTGGAGGAAGAATTCCAGTATGGAGAGGGGTAGCAACTAAGGAGCGAATTTTAATTTTAATTGCAGATGGGAGATGGGAGATGGGAGATGGGAGGGGACGTGGCGGCGGCGTTGCGGCGGCGAAGGGAATACTACGGGCGGCGAGGGGCAGGGGCAGTAGAGTAGGTGGACATAGAGAGTAAGAGATAAAGAGAGTACTGTGAGATCGATCGTCTCTAATACACATACACATTACAACCATATAGTGCATGAGCAAAATGGATTAAAGAGATCAATTGCTAGGCCTAAAAAAAAAAAAAAAAAAAAAAAAAAAGACAGAAGTACACAAGTCCCCAATTATACTGGGGAGGAGGAGGGGGGAGGGAAGGGAGAAGGGGGGCGGACTTGAATAACTTATTGTAATTACTACAACCATCATATTATCTATCTAATTTATTCATCAGTATTGTTATCTTTGTTTTATTACTGTTAGAAAGTAGTTACTATTGCCATGATCTCCTCTGTGTGCATGTGTGTCTCTCTTCTCTTCTCTTCTCTTTCTCCGTCTTTTAATTAATTCTTATTCTTAACTTTTTTTTTTCTTTTTTTTTTTTTTTTTTTTTTTTTTTTTTTTTTTTTTTTTTTTTTTTTTTTTTT
>JAKTRK010000096.1:0-18994 GCA_030579675.1 Liangdongia quercuum | reverse complement strand
TTTTTTTTTTTTTTTCCCCTTTTTCGGACATTAACTTGTTTAAATTCCCTTAAAAATTTAAAAAAAAAATTGAAAAAAAATAAAAAAAAAAAAAAAAAAAAAAAAAAAAAAAAAAAGAGGAAAACTGAGAGACACAATGGGATGTGGGATGTGGGACAGGGAAGAATAAAAAAAGCCGGGTCTTTCCAATCTGAAGATGAAAGACTGGATTTCCGAAAAGCTGCGAATACGCGTGTCTGGTTTTCACAGTTTTACGATAGTTGTTGGTTTTTTTTTTCTTTTTTATTTTGTTTACTTCTGAGAGTTCAGCAGATGAGCAGTGGTATACACATTGAAAGAGGGCAGAACATGTCAATGTAGAACAGAGGCGCTTAGCAGAGAGGCGAATCTTAGCCAGCATGCCCCCCTCTCGAGAGTAAGCCAGGTACTGCTTTAATCATCATTTATCCATTTCGAATTACGCGTGGCTGCCAATTACTGCGGGCGTAAGTTTTCGGTTTTTTTTCTGTTTGGCCAGTTGTCGGTTCTCATGTTCTATGTTCTTACTTGCTCGTGCTTAACCTGCGAGTTCTCCAAGTTAAGTGCTACTTTACAGGGGGGGAGAGCCATTCTACCCCTAACACTGAATGCGAGAGGCAGGAGGCGGCAGGAGCCTAGTTTCCGCTGATTTTGCAATAAAAGAGAGAGAGAGAGAGAGAGAGAGAGATAGGGAAGAAGGGGGGGGGGGTCGAGAAAAAAATAAAAACAATAGCGTACAAGTGTATCTGCAAATGTTGTTGAGGAGTGCGATTGCACCCTGCACCTGTATTGTATTATATTGCGCAGCCTCGTTCACTTCTCAGCATCGATTCTTTCGAGCTCCTGTAAGAAGAACTCCAGTCCTAAGCGGGCAAACTCCTGCATGTTAAAACTTCTGTCGCTGTTCGCAGTGCTTCTCTTCGTTGCAGTCTCTCCGCGAGGGGTGCTCACACCGAGATATACAGTGCCGACGTCGTCGTTCGAGTAGAGCCTGCTGCCCTCGTCGCTGTCATCAGCGGCACTCAACAACGGTCCTGCGATTCCCGACTCGGACAGCACGTAGGTGGATCCGAGATCAATTCTGAGCGTTCTAGCCAAACGGAGCACAACTTTCTGCGAGGGCCCAGTGTAGTTCTGGATGTCCTCCTCTGACCATCCCGACAGCTTCAGCTTCGACTTGAGACTGTAGACCAACGTTCCGCCATGGAAGTACTTGGAGGCGCCGGGCACAGACACTAAATACGCCGAGAGGAGCCCTCCGCATGCAGCCTCCGACACGGCCACGGTCTCGTTGCGGCGCTTCAGCAGCTCTGCTATCCTGCTCACAGTAACTGTCACGCCCTCCGGTGGGAAGACCATTTGCTTTTCTTTGCCTTCCTCTCCTCTTCTTACTTCTTACTTCTTTCTACTTTCTACTTTCTACTTTCTTCTTCTATTTTCTTCTTCTGCTGGCTAATTTGGCTTACACTGAGTGCGAGAGGATTCAACCTCGCTCCATTGAGATCTGGGCAAAAAAACACCACAGGCCGGGTAATGCTTTATATATATGTTTTCCGCCCCGTTCTGGTAGTAGTGGTGGTAGTGGTGGTGGCAACAAACAAACTTTCATACAACTTTAGCCAAAGCGGTATCACTGGAACGTGTAGTGACGTGAGGCGAGAGGTGAACTGAACTGGACTACTTCTTAGAGATCGCTTAGTATTGAGATGACAGTCATCAGGTTTAGAGCAGGAAGGGTGAAATACGACTCGGACCTTAAAATCGCAACGCCGGACGCAATACAGGGAGAGGTTGTCATCAAGCAATCCGACGAGGACGAATCGTTCTACAGCTTTGAATGGCTACCAAAGGACAACGTTACGGGCATCGAGAAGGACGAATTTCTGATAATACCAGGGGACGCCACATGGAAGCAGGTCAAGGAGTGCACGACTGGAAGAGTGTTTTCGCTAACATTCTCATCCTCTGGCGCAAGACACCTGTTTTGGTTGCAAGAGGTTAACGACAACACTGATGATCCGGCTGAATTGAGCAAGAAGGATAAAGAGATTTTGCAGAGGATCGAGAAGGCTCTGGAACCCGTAGAGGAAGAGGAAGAGGAAGATATTGCCGAGGAGCACGATATCGATATCCCGGACGCACAATCACAGGCGGAACCTGAACAGCTAGCAAGACAGTAAGTGATATTTATTGGTCCACGGCGCGTAAGACGAGCCCCTTTTTATATCCATGCATTATTATGTCAATATTAACTACTAACATCAGGCAGACCCATCTATGAGATGAACGATTTTTTAACGTCGAAAACTATTGAGGAGTATGTCAGCAGATGTGATGACGAGGAGCTAGCGAAATTGTACAGCCATCTCCCGGAATCGATGGAGAAGAACAAAAGCAACTTGCTCCACGTATTGCAAGGACCTTATTTCAAAAAGGCTGCAAGTAATCTCGGTAGCGGGCTCAACAATGGAGGCGGGCTTGTTATATCTCAGTCTCTAAACTGCCCTTACGAAGGCGAAGGAATCACTAATTATTTAAACTCTGTTAAAAAACAGCAGGCTCAAAAGGAACGGAAACAAGGGGATTTGTAAACCGCAGTTCCCCAATTCTGTATAGAAATTGACCACTCCTTTTCTTTTTCGCCCTGTTCAAAGCTATTGTCTTGCTGTCAATCTCGTAAGCTTACTCAATGATTCTTGAAACTCTGTCATTTTCGACGTGCTAGTAATAAGTTTAAATCAGTTTTGTACATTTCAAAAACACAATAGATAAATCTCAAAATGTTCAATAAGAGCTGAGCTGTGCGGTGTTTTTTTGCCAGATAAAAGGACTTACTCTGAGATCTCTCGACAGTCCAGACCTGTAATATATACCAGCTTCCAGAACTTCCCACTCTTCCCATTCTTCTACCCTGCTGGATTTGTGCCTCCAGCAAAGATATATCAATTGCCATTCGGGAAAGAGAAGGTCAAAACTCCCCATGACCGCTGCGAACACTCCAAGAAGAAGACTCTCGTTTGAAACCCAGCGAGAAATTCGCATGCACCACCAAATCCCAGCCGATGAGATCCAGGAGGAGACTAGAGCCGTTGAGTCGCCG
Source organism: Liangdongia quercuum (assembly GCA_030579675.1). NCBI lineage: Eukaryota > Fungi > Ascomycota > Saccharomycetes > Phaffomycetales > Wickerhamomycetaceae > Liangdongia > Liangdongia quercuum. The sequence goes on along the minus strand of JAKTRK010000096.1, from coordinate 15,876 downwards.
CTTAGAGACGGTAACTCATATGACGATGGGTTCGCTACTGATACAGAGTCATGCCCATTTGGTTGTTGCGAGCGGGAGTCCTTGGGCGATTTCATACTCAAGAGAGGGTTCTTCGAGGGCGCATGCTCTGATATTACCATAAGGGCCTTCTCTCAAGACTACAAGCTACACAAATTGATTTTAGACAGAAGCGGGTACTTTTCATCTTTGTTCAATGGGCCCTGGAATGATCCTACTCACAACGTTCATGAGTTGATATTTGACGACCAAAACATTACACAGGAATCCTTTGAGCTGGCAATTGCCAAGCTATACGGCGCACTGAAGCCTAAAACCGAACTACAGCATACCCTAAGCATGATCGCTATAGGCCAGTACCTTGATATCCAAGAGATTGTGTGTACGGCAACCGATAACGTTATAAGATCGCTTGACTTATCAAATATTGCTGAATATTCGTCTTTTGCTGTTTCTAACGACTATGGGAATGCTAGTGAAAGAATAATAGACAGTTCAAAAGGTCTCTTATGCTCGGATGGCTGGCAGAATGGAGTCAAGGCGTGGGACGGTGTCCCATCCTCCATCATTGGTTCTGTTGTTGGTTCTGACTGTTTTTTCGTTCCTTCAGAATGGGAGAGGGCATTGTTCGTCATAAAGTTGATTGAAAGAAGACAGCAACAAAATAAGTACGATTCCTTGGATGATATAGAAGACGACTTGGAGCCTATCACATTTGCCTTGAACCACCATATTTATTTCTGCCATTTGACTGCTGAGCAACTTGCCAAATTGGAGGGGTTTTATGACATATTTGGCAAATCACATATAGATCCAGCTATACTAAGAGATGCATTATGGCTGAGAGTAGCACTACACAAGCAAGTTGCAACTGCAAACAGAAAGTCGAACGAACTTGGCCTAACAACCTCATCTGAAGATCCACCTGATAATATAAATATGTGGTTCATTCCAACAAGAGATGAAACACTATATGGAACTCCAGAACAGTTAGAGAAGTCCATAAAAGAACATCATCACATACGAGACGATTTACCGAGTGGTAAAACCACTGAGAATCCTGGTGAGGCCCTATACAAAGTCTCGAAGATCCCGCCTTTTAGGTTTTCAATCGCATTTTCTGGTGTTTCTGAATTAGAGCCTGACAAAAGGGTTTATGCCAAAACGTTATGGCATGCAGGCTCATATTGGAATCTATACATTCAGAAAATCAAAACTAAAAAAGGTTATCAGATGGGTGTGTACATCCATAGAGCATCGAGTTCTGCGCCTTCTAAGTCTGGTTTATTAAATCGGGATGTTCTGAATAAGTTGACGAAAAATGATGATGATTACAATGTATTTGTGGAAAAAATGAGTGACTTATCCGTGAACTACAAAAGAGGATCTAATGAATCATTTTCAAATAGTGCTACTGGAGAAGAAGAGAGTGGAGAGTGTGAAGAAGAAGATGGTAATGGGGATGAAGATGACGAAGAAGATGAAGAGGGATCTTTCTTGAACTATGAAGACAATAGAATTACAACTTCAGTGTATTACGTTATTTATACTCCTTCTAGAAAAGTGAAAACATCACTCACCTGCTTCATTTCTACTCCAGATTTATTTAACAAATCACAGAGCTGGGGGTGGAAGAGTAATAGCATGTGCTCCTTTAATGAGGATGGCACACTTTCTAAGGGCCAAGATAAGTTGCTGAAATTTATGGTGATATTAGGTAACACTTGATAATATAACAATGCAATAATCCCACGCATACGAAAATCATGATAAACTACTAAATAACTCAGATCAATCTAACATTTGAAAAAAAAAATTTTTTGAATGTAATTGTCTCGGTCTCTAATCTGTAGCTGCTTCCCATTCAATTGCCCAGTTTAACTTTTGACCTGATTTGAATGGAGCAAGTTGCAACTCATCTTGAGTCAGAAGCTCTGGAACTTTTTGCTCCCTTTTTACCAATATACAATGATCGTTATTGACTATATCTTCACTTTTGATCTCATAGAAGTTTTTGCCATGTTCATTAACAAATCCTCTGAGTTTATCCAGTTTCCCATATTCTTCAAAAACCTGTGCAATGTATGGGATCGCCAGAGACTGTGTATACACGCCAGCACAAACACCCACATGTTTAGACTTTGCTTGCAATGGATGAGGAGCAGAATCTGACCCGAAGAAAAACCACGGCTCTCCAGATGTCGCCGCATCGATAAGCGCCTTTCTATCTTGCGGAAGCTTAGCAACAGGTTTACAAAAGTTGATTGGGTTCCCGGCCCAGTCGTCGATTATCAATGACAAGTGGTGGGCAGTTATGGAGCCTGCTACTTTAATGTCGCCCCTGTTTCCTTGATTGATATTTCTGATGGTCTCAACAGCCGCCTTGGTTGTGCAGTGCTCTAGTACAATCTTGAGATTTGGAAAATCATCATGTAGCTTCACTAGCGCAGGTAAGAACTGCGGTTCGGCATTCAAGACATGAATCTCTTCACCATCTTTATCACTTGAAGGCTTTTCTCCGTGTAGATTAAGAACTAAGTTCTCCTCCTCTAAGGCTTTGAAAATCGGGTAAAATGCGGTGAAGTCATTTGGATCTACTCCTGCAGAGGAATTAGTTGTAACACCAGCTGGGTAGCATTTCACACCGGCAATAACTTTCTCCTTTGCGGCCATATGGATTAGTTCCGGTGTCAGATCTTTGCATAGATAAAAAGTCATCAGAAATGTAGTCTTCTCAGCTAAAGCCTCTAACTGTTTCTTATAATGGACAGCTTTTTCTATGGTGGTTACTGGTGGCACAAGATTTGGCATGATGTATGCAATTGAGATACCACCTTCACGAACCGTCGGAGCGACGAGTTCCATCATCTTCCCATCGCGCAGATGCACATGAAAGTCCGCTGTTACCCCTAGATCAACTATATAACTCATATGTTAACAAACTCTATACAGTAGCTATCTTTTATTTTGCCTCTATCTGTTTTCTGTCTCTTACCATCTTTCAGAGAGTTGGTTCTTATTTTGTTGAAAAATTACGTAATAATGGACATGTAAAAAAAAATATATAGATGAGCTTCATCGCATCTATTGATTAAGAGCTAGCGTCAGGGAGTCGAAGTTGTTGCAAAAAGAAAGAAATGTCTGCTGCTGCTCCTGTACTTTCAACCTATCAGGATGAGGATAACTTTGTTTTTGACAAATGTGAAGACACACGTAAAATACGGAGCTACCTGGGTCCAGGATGGGAGGATGATGCAACGCTGAAAGACAAGATTAGAGAATACTTTGCTGTAGATGAGTTGGTTAAGGTGCTGAGTGAAAGAGATAAACATGGAAATATCAAGTTCAAAAAAATAACACTACAGTTCCCAGACAACCTAGTTGCTGATTCCCCCATAATAGTACAGATGTTACAAGATGAACTGGATGTCCAAGAGAATCAAAACAGCGAACATTCCAAAAACCACGATCACAAAGAAGTAGAAGGGACCAATGCTCGTCGAGATAAGCACAAGGATGGAAAAAAAGATGATTGCACTCATCAGTGTGCGAACTGCAAATGCTCTGATCCTTTGGAGCTGAAAAAAGATCAAGACAACGCTCAGCATGTTTGGATCTTAGCAGACACCGCATATAGTGCATGCTGCATAGATGAAGTAGCTGCTGAGCATGTTTCTGCTGACATTGTTGTTCATTTTGGAGATGCATGCTTGAATGCTATTCAAAAGCTCCCTGCAGTTTATGTATTTGGAAAGCCCCACCTTGACCTGGATGCTACTGTCTCGAAATTCAAAGAAGTGTATAGCAATGTTGAAGACAAAGTAGTATTAATGGCTGATGCTCCAAACACTAGATACCTTCCTGAGATATTCAACGCACTAAAAAATACTTACAAGAATATTGCCTTTGCTGATATAAACTTAGAGAAGGCTGATAAGGCCTCGATAGTGGGCTTTGAGAGTTCACGCCAAAAAGGTTCGGCTAGATTCTCCAATAGAATACTGATTAGTTCAGATGAAAATTTGGATCTTGAGGAGAACGACCTTTCTGATTACAATCTTTTCCACATAAATACACCACAGCCTCCACACTTACTGTTTTTAACAACAAAGTTTAGCAGCATTACTGTCTATGATCCAGACCGAAATCATATAGATCAAGGACCGTTTCCGTCGCTTATGAAGAGATATCGTTACATGCAGCTGGCAAGAACTGCGGGCACTATTGGCATCTTGGTTAATACCCTTTCCCTACGAAACACAACTGAAATGATCAAAGTTGTGTCACGTAAGATTAGAGAAGCAGATAAGAAGTATTACATGTTTGTTGTGGGTAAACCTAATGTCGCAAAATTAGCAAATTTCGAATCAATAGAAGTTTGGTGCATTTTGGGATGTGGACAAGGAGGTATCGTCATTGATAGTAGTAATGAGTTCTACAGACCAATAATCACACCTTATGAGCTAGAATTAGCGTTGAGCCCACAGGTCCAATGGACTGGCAAGTGGGTGACGGACTTCGAGAATTTGATCAAAGACGATGAGGATAATGAGACCGAAAGTGATGGAACTACAGATTCCTCAGTAGACGTAAGCTCACCTGCAGATAATGATATGGATGATGATGCGCCAGAGTTCAATTCTGTGACTGGAAAATTTGTAACTACATCGAGGCCACTCAGACAAATTCAACACCTTGAGATAGATTCCAGTGATTCCAAGTCGGATGAGAATCAACTGGTTAAAAAATTCTCGGAAGCGGTCATGATCAAAGGAACCATTTCAACGTCTGCTATTCATCTGCAGAACCGAGAATGGACTGGACTAGGGAGCGATTACGCCAGCAATGCTGTTGACGAAAAAGGTGCTCTCGTAGAAGAAGGAAGAGGTGGTGTTGCTCGCGGCTACCAATACGATGTTAAAGGTAAATAGGGAGTCTTGTGATTTATTTATAGAGCATTTCTGACAGTATTCGTCGTTATTCAATCTATTCAATGTAGTTCTGCCAAATTTTGTGTGCCGCTATAAAAGTGTTGCGTATACCTCAACTTAGATGGAACTACTGAAAGGTTCGAGCTTGAGTTAGCATTGAGCCGATAAGCTGCCTTTGTTGTGTATCTCTGATGAATCATGGGGAGAATCAGACTCTTTATTCTCAGCTTTGGTAAGTTTCTACGAGAGCCGGTTGACATATTTATGGGCGCCTCAACTAATAGTGATAGTGCTATCGTTGCTTTTGCGCTGTGTGGTGTCTTTAGATGATGATATTTCATTAGCGAAAGCTTACTTCGATGACGCTAAGTCTATTCTTGACACTATTTCAAATAAGTTACCGGAATTGTCTGTCAAAGATGAAGAACAAATAGTTGTTCAGATACCCATGGACTATAGCGAGGACCTTGAACGACAGCAATACGAACAAGATCTCAAAAATCTGTCCCCAGAGAAACTTAAAGTGAAGGAACTTTTGGAAAAGAGCTCATCCTTGGGGAATGTAGATGCTACATTCTTGCTAGCTGAAATGAATCTTTATGGGAACTACAGCTTTCCAAGAAATGGAAGTCTCGCATTAAAATACTACAAGGAGGTTATAGAGCTTTCACCGAATTCTACGGCTTACTTTAATCTGGGATTCATATATTCCACAGGTCTTTTTGGAGAAGTTGAGCAAAACCAAGCAAGGGCAATTCTTTACTACAATTATGCCTTTGACCAAGGTGATCTAAGAGCAGCTATGGCTTTAGGATTCAGATATCTCTATGGAATATCAGTCCCTCATGATTGTGAAAGATCCTTATACTATTACAAAACAGTTGCAGAAAAAGTTCTAGATTTTTTCAACTCTTCTATCCTTGGAGGTCCGAACATTGATAGTTACTCTTTAAGGGTTGCTGATCTTCAAGGTGGTGCATATGGCAAAGGAGCCAGTGAATCTCATAACACACTGTTTAGAACCTCTTCTCGATTCAAAGACTACGAAGTTCCAACACCTGATGATGAGCTGTTCAAAAAAGCCTATTTGAGTGCAGTTTTTGACTATGAAGGAAGCTATCTGAATCCTCGACAATACGACAAAGCATTTCAACTCGCCACTTTCTTGATCAGCACTGAGTTTGATAATGTGAAGACTTTGTCAACAACTAAAAAGCACTTTGCCTCTAAGACTTTCTTTTTAGTGGGCCACATGTATTTAAGGGGAGAAGGTGTTCCAACGAACTTCGAGAAAGCACATGAGTATCTAACAAAAGCAACTGAACTGAAATTCAATGCAGAGGCTCATGCGGACCTAGGATTACTCTATCAAAGTGGCGAAGAAGGTTATAACAATCTAACAAAAGCTGAGGAGCACTTTCAGAAGTCTGCTCTGGCAGAAAATGTAAAAGGAATGTATTATTACGGAAGAATCTTGAAAGCTAGAGGTGACCCTAAAGGTGATGAGCTGATAAAAAGTGCAGCTTATTCAGGTAGCACAGAAGCAGTTTATTATTTTGCATCGAAAATAGAAAAGGATGCAGGAGACTCCTGTGAAGGTGCTGTCACAAGTTTCAAATTTTTTGCAGAACGTGTTGAGCCTGTTGTATCTTCTCTAGAATGGACTTTCAAACAGTTACTCAGTGGTGACTATAAAAACGCTTTATTGGGCTATGCAATTGCTGCTGAACAGGGCTATGAAACTGCACAAGCATCTGCTGCATTTTTACTATACCAACAGCCCTCCATCATTGAAGACCCTCCAGTGATTCCTCAAAAGAGAAAGGAGCTTGCACTTGCATATCTGACAAGATCATCAAGGCAATACAATCTTGACTCAAGCGTCATGATGGGTGATATCTATTTCTCGAACAAGGATTATGAAAGTGCTGCTGCTTGTTACGATGCAGCATCAGCAAGAGAATCTCGTCATGCAAGTTTCAACTTGGGGTGGATGTATGAGAATGGGTATGGTGTTGAACAAGATTTCCATCTTGCAAAGAGATACTACGACCTAGCTCTCATTAACAGCTCTAAGTCGTACATACCAGTTCAGCTTGCTTTGCTCAAACTCAGATTTCGAAGCTTCATTAATCACATAACAGGTGGTGAGGTCAAAGGAATCAACAGCGAAAAAAAGGAAGAGCGTACATGGGCAGACTGGAAAGCTCTCTACAAAAAGATAAGGAATACGAATTACAATTTCTTTGAAGAAGAGGCAGATAGTTCCAACAACTTTGAAAGACTTACGGAAACCAGCAATATGCCAGTGCAGGAAACAATTTCCGAAATAGATAACGACACTCAGGTAGCACTCGAAATGTCTGATTATTTTGTTCTGGGCGTATTCTTCATCATTTTTATAACACTTTGTTACCTGAGTCTCAATCAAAGAAGACGTAATAATAACGGTCAAGGTCCTGGCGATAATGGTCGACCAAACTTTGAGTTTAACTTCAGAATTATAGCAATCTAAACAAACGGCATAAGATGAGCTGTAAGTCCACCTGTATATTATTCTCGAATATATCAAGATTGTCATGTATATTCTACGTCTATGTTCACTATGATGTGTTCCTTACCATTGTTTTGAGGCGGGTAATAAGGTTTTTGGAATCTCGACGTGGTAAATCAAACGGGCAAGTAAACAAGTAAGGCAGATCTAAAAATTCGAGAACATCCAGAAGAACTCTCTTTGACAGGCTACTGCGACGAATAATTCGATTTTCTTCAAGAAACTTGACTTGCGGTTTGGGAAGATAAATTGTTGCTAGCAAACTTACTGTCAAAAATGGTGAGTGATCCACTAGATCTCTTTTACATAAACACTTTCAATAACTAACTCTTCACCACTAGGTGACGATTGGAAATGCGCATGATGATTTGATACATGATGCTGTCTTGGACTACTATGGCAAACGCTTAGCTACCTGCTCGTCCGACAAGACTATCAAAATATTCGAAGTTGAAGGAGAGGAACATAAACTCGTTGAAACATTAAGAGGGCATGATGGACCTGTCTGGCAAGTTAGCTGGGCGCATCCAAAATTTGGCGTGATTCTAGCTTCTGCTTCATACGATGGTAAAGTTCTGATTTGGAGAGAAGAAAATGGTAAGTGGTCCATAATTTCTGAATACGCTGAGCATCATGCCTCAGTAAACAGCGTCGTTTGGGGTCCTCACGAATATGGGGCGTTATTATTAGTTACGTCCTCGGATGGTAAAATCTCAGTTGTGGAGTACAAAGAGAATGGGACTACATCTTCTATCATCGTCGATCATGCACATGTGATTGGCGTCAATTCTGCAACTTGGGCCCCTCCGGTAACAACTGGCTCGAACACGGATGGTTCTTCTGGAAAGACGCAAGAGAGAAGATTCGTTTCTGGTGGTTCTGATAATCTGGTGAAGATTTGGAAATACAATCCAGATGCTAAAACGTATGAACTAGAGACCACATTGGAAGGACATACGGATTGGGTCAGAGATGTCGCATGGTCCCCATCAGTATTAGTCCGTTCATATATTGCTTCTGCATCCCAGGACCGTACAGTCATTATTTGGTCGCAGGAAAACGCTGGCGGGCCTTGGAAAAAGCAGCTACTTAAAGAAGAAAAGTTCCCAGATGTAGTTTGGAGAGCAAGCTGGTCGCTATCAGGAAATATATTAGCTATATCTGGAGGTGATAATAAAGTTACATTATGGAGGGAAAGCTTAGAAGGTAAGTGGGAGCCTGCGGGAGAAATTGATGAATGAATAATGAACCGCACTCCAGAAATCCACAAAATTCCCAAAAAAACTATCAATTTTCTTGAGAATAACTACTTGCATGTATATTATTGAAGAATGCAAACCTCTTTTATTTCTCTATAATTGGTTGACTGTGGACTCCACAATCTTCTCCAAATCTAGTGAGGCCTCACTAGCGTAGTGTAAGACTTCTTCGTGGCCAGCGATGCCTTCATCCATGGCTTTAGGATGTTCATCGAACGCGCTTGGAGGCAGATCAACAACGCAAGCATTAGTGATGAGACTAATTGCCAAAACTTGAAGTCCTGAATGTCTGGCAACGATCACTTCTGGAACAGTGCTCATACCGACAGCATCTCCACCAAGAGTTCTGATAAGTCTTGACTCTGCTCTACTCTCATACGTAGGACCGGATGCGAAAAAATAAGTGCCTTCATGAATGGTTCTTGAAATTCTCAGCTTTTCAGCTTGTTGGATGAAGAGTTTTCGGAGCTCTAGATCGTAGGCATCGGATAAGGGTTGGAATCTCGGACCAAATTTTTCCAAGTTTGGACCTCTTAGTGGATGCCAGCCTGCAAGTCCAGGAACATTTATATGATCAGAAATGACCATTACATCGCCAGGCTTGAATTTCTCGTTTATTCCACCAGCAGCATTTGTTACAATGAGCGTTTCAACGCCTAGCTGCTTTGCTACTCTTATTGGAAATGTAGTATCGCTGAATTCATAACCTTCGTAGAAGTGCAGTCTTCCAACCATGCAAACCACTGGAGTTTCTTTACTACCAATGAATCCAAATAACAGTTTTCCAGCATGCCCTTGAACCGTAGATGTCTTGAAGCCAGGGATCTTGGAGTATGGAATCTCAAAGGGGTCTTTGACTAGCGATGCAATTCCGCCCAAACCAGTGCCACAGATTATGAGAACTCTAGGATTTATTTGCCTAGCTGGGACCTGGGCTCTCAAGTATTTCTCAGCCTCGTCGATGAGCGAATAATAGCTCTCTACTGATGCCATCTTGCTCATTATTAGCTTCGCTTGAGCCTACGATCACGCTCTACAAGATCAGTAGAACAAGAGAAAAAGAAACACATGGTACGCGCAGCAGTATTTTTTGAGTTAACTATGATGATCTTCAATGATCAAAAGAACCATTGTAGTTCCTGAGATATACTCTTTGAGATACTTCGAGAAGTTGCTTAAGTGTATATATATAGTCTAGACTATTTGAAAATGTGAAACTCAGCTGAGAGGATGAGAGCCGAACTTTTCGAAGTCAGTCTTAAAGAACTCGCACGAGATACGAGATCAATGAATTCGTACAAAGTTTATGTCAAATGTAGATATTAGAGGTTCGAATATGTACATAGTAGTCTAAACAAGTTATCGATTGACTGATTGATTGATAAACGGGTGTTTGCTTTCTTTTGTTGATTAATCCCCTCCTAGTGGTGCTATGGGAACGAATTCATGATAGGCTGCAAGCTATCTCAATTTGATGTCCCACTGTTTCAAAGCTGCAGAGACTCTCAGATTTGGGTGCAAATGGCTTACTTCCGCTGCGCTCAGTATTATCTCCATGTTGTCCCATAATCAGCATAGATTCAGATTCCTCCAGGCCCAATGTACTGCTGCTATATTTGAAACCACATCACTCTCCGGTCTCTTAGATTCTCATGAAGAAAAAGTATCCGGGTTGGCCATCAAAACTTACTGGATCTCGTCTTTCTCAGTGTTTGTTTACAAGCCAGTTTCAGAGCAAACATAATTAATAATCTGGCACTTTAGCATTGCAGTGCGTGTTTACTTTTTGCCTTCTTGGTGACGCGTAAACGCCAAAAGAAGACACGTCGTTCGTGTCTTGTACGCGTAAATTGTTGTCCGTGACGATATTTTTGCAAACACGAAAACACGAAAACACGAAAACACGGATATATAAACCCAAGCGTGTCCACTGTCTTGATCTCTTCCATGAACTCTCAATAATACGTCCTCAATCACAATAAACTCTACGATGTACGTATACAAGAGAGATGGCCGTCGTGAGCCAGTCAAGTTCGACAAGATCACAGCACGTATTTCCAGACTATGTTACGGCTTGGATCCTGCCCATGTAGACGCCGTTAAGATCACCCAACGGATCATCTCAGGTGTCTACGAGGGTGTTACCACCATCGAGCTTGATAACTTGGCTGCTGAAACTTGTGCTTATATGACAACCATCCACCCAGATTATGCTACTTTGGCTGCCCGTATTGCCATTTCAAACTTGCACAAGCAAACAACAAAGCAATTCAGTGCTGTTGTTGAGGAACTTTACCGTTACATCAACCCAAAGACTGATAAGCTTTCACCAATGCTTTCCGACGAAACTTATAATATTGTTCAGGAGTTTAAGGATGAATTGAACTCCGCCATTGTATATGATAGAGATTTCAACTATAACTACTTTGGTTTCAAGACTTTGGAGAGATCGTACTTGCTCAGAGTCAATGGCAAAGTTGCTGAGCGTCCACAGCACTTGATCATGAGAGTTGCTATCGGAATCCATGGAAGAGATATAAAGAGTGTTATTGAAACCTACAACCTCATGTCTGAAAGATATTTCACCCATGCATCTCCAACTTTATTCAACGCAGGAACTCCACATCCTCAGATGTCTTCCTGTTTCCTAGTGGCTATGAGAGAAGATTCCATCGAAGGAATCTACGAAACTTTGAAACAATGTGCTTTGATTTCAAAAACTGCTGGTGGTATTGGTTTGCATATTCACGATATCAGAGCAACTGGTTCATACATCGCAGGTACCAACGGTACTTCTAACGGTATAATTCCTATGATTCGTGTCTTCAATAACACCGCTCGTTACGTTGATCAAGGTGGTAATAAGAGACCTGGTGCCTTTGCCATATACTTGGAACCATGGCACGCAGATATATTTGATTTTATCGATATCAGAAAGAACCACGGTAAAGAAGAAATTAGAGCTCGTGATTTATTCCCAGCTCTATGGATCCCCGACTTGTTCATGAAACGTGTCGAAAACAACGGTGAATGGACTCTGTTTTCTCCAAATGAGGCTCCAGGTTTACCTGATACTTATGGCGAAGAGTTCGAAAAATTATACGAACGTTACGAAAAGGAAGGCCGTGGCAGAAAGACTGTCAAAGCTCAAAAGCTTTGGTATGCCATTTTGGAAGCCCAGACTGAAACTGGTACTCCTTTCATGTTATACAAAGATGCTTGTAATAAGAAAACTAATCAAAAGAACTTGGGTATCATCAAATCTTCTAACTTATGTTGTGAGATTGTCGAGTACTCTGACCAAAAGGAAGTTGCCGTTTGTAACTTGGCATCGATAGCCTTACCAGCTTTCATTGAGAAATCACTGGATGGAAAGACTCAAAAATATAATTTTGAACGCTTGCACCAGATTGTGAAAGTTGTCACTAGAAATTTGAATAGGGTTATTGACCGTAACTACTATCCAGTCGAAGAAGCCAGAGCCTCCAATATGAGAAACAGACCAATTGCTCTTGGTGTTCAAGGTCTAGCTGATGTTTTCATGATTTTGCGTTTGCCTTTTGAATCTGAGAAAGCCAAAGAACTAAACATCCAAATCTTCGAAACAATTTATCATGCTGCTATTGAAACTTCGAACGAGCTCGCAGTGGAAGAAGGTCCATATGAGAGCTTCAAAGGATCACCAGCCTCTCAGGGTCAATTACAATTCGATTTATGGGGTCGTAAGCCAACCGATTTATGGGAATGGGATACACTTAAAGACAATGTTATAAAGAAAGGGTTGAGGAACTCGTTATTAGTTGCACCAATGCCAACTGCTTCGACTTCTCAGATTCTGGGTTACAATGAATGTTTTGAACCATATACATCCAATATCTACTCTCGTCGTGTTCTCGCGGGTGAATTTCAAATAGTTAACCCATACTTATTACGCGATTTGGTCGACCTTGGAGTTTGGGATGACGCTATGAAGTCACACATTATTTCCGACAATGGTTCAATTCAAAACTTACCAAATCTACCAAAAGAGTTGAAAGACTTGTACAAGACTGTTTGGGAAATCTCTCAAAAGACTATCATTGACATGGCAGCAGATAGAGCTGCTTATATTGATCAATCCCAATCATTGAACATCCATATCCGTGCCCCAACAATGGGTAAATTGACAAGTATGCATTTCTATGGTTGGAAGAAAGGTCTAAAGACTGGAATGTACTACTTGAGAACTCAGGCTGCTTCTGCTGCTATTCAGTTCACAATCGATCAATCTGTTGCAGCAACTGCTTCAAGAAATGTCGCTGATCTTTCTAACTTGCATCGCGCGGTTTATGTTCCACAAACCAGTTCTTATGAATCGGATGTTAGCAGAGAAGGTTCAGCATCTCCACAGGAAGTTGCAACTGCAGCAACTAGTGTTGCATCACTTTCATTGGAAGACCAAAAGCCAGGACCTTCTCACGATGAGGAAGATGAATCTACAAAAAAATCTGAAGAACCGGAAAGAGCTCAAGCTACTGAAGGCGAAACTGAAGCCGATATTTTCAGTTCGAAGGTTATTGCATGCGCCATTAACAACCCAGAAGCCTGTGAAATGTGTTCTGGTTGAATGCCTTCTGTAAATGGGAGTTGGAGGAATATTCTTCGTTCTGGATTGGATATATATTTTTAATAGGGAGGTTGATTTTGCTAATTTGTATATTAATTTGTTCTTTTTGTCCTTTATATTGCACAGAGATGCGACAATTTTATGTTCTGTTTTCTCATCACAGTTCTGTACTTTTCTTCACAAAGTTGGCGAACTTCTCATGTCGTCTAATGTCAAAGCTATCGTCATATTACAGCATCGAAAAAATGGATTTGAGTTTAATTCGTTATGATTCTTCCGCGAACTTGAGGTCAATATTTCTCCGGGTGAATAAAGAAAGCTTCCTTTATGTTAATTCCTGAGGTCTTTTGATTCATCCTCCGTACACTTCTGAACTAGAGAAATCTAAATCGTATAACCTCAAGACTATGACTGGTGACTTGGAGGCAGGCCCGGCGTCTTCGTCTAGTGGTGGTTCTTTAGAAGACGAACTGATGGGTGAGGAAATCGAACTTGAGGACTTAGTGAAGAAAGATAAATCAAATAGAACTACTGGGCCCATACGGATTCCTGGTTTCGATATTGAGCCAAAGAATCGATTCAGCAGACATTTGTTGATAAGGTTTTTACAAAGAGTCTGGTATGGTCCTCATGAACCAAAAGATGACCCGCCAGTAGTTCGAGATTCAGTTCTCTACCCGTTTGAAAGATTTCCCGAGACATTTGCAATGAAATACTCTAGAAAATACCGCATACTCTTATTAGTCGTATACTGTACTGTTTGGTGTCTGATAAACTACGGTATATTATCTCCTAATTTCAGAAATGCTCCAAAATTTGGAGATCGTGAGGTGATTTCTATGTCATGCTCCAGACAATACAACTGGAGAGGGAAAAATGGGAATTGTGGCCTTGATGGTCAGCTGTGTGAGCCCCCGGAAAGTGGCGAGGTAATTCTGAGATGTCCTGCATTATGTGATCGAGGAGGCTGGACTTATTCATCTATCCCTGTTGGCGATCAAATGATCAAGTATCGGAGCTATGCTATTGGTGGTGGAAGTAAGCCAATTGATGACGAAGGTGCTATTTCCTATCCTTACAGGGCTGACTCATATCCCTGTGGGTCTGCTGTTCATGCAGGTATATTATCTCCTTTTTTTGGCGGATGTGTGAGGTTGTCCTATGTCGGTTCACAACTCAGCTTCAACGCTAGTGCTGGAAGATATGGTACGGGTTACTCAGTAGATTTTGCAAGTTTTTTCCCCTCTTCATATGTGTTCAAGGACATTCCAGAGAGTATATCCTATTGTTACGATCCTAGACTTTTGCTGTTCTTTTTGAACATACTTTTGGGAGCTCCAATTGTCTATCTTGCAAATGGCCTTGTGACATACTGGGTTATCAACATTGCTGGATATTTGACAATTCTATTAGCCCTTGATCCTCCCGTTATTGTTGATGCTACTGATCCAGAGACTGTTGCCGAGCTTTTCTCTATTGGTTTCCAAAGGGTTCTACCTCTGTGTTTTGTCTTATATACAATGTGGAAATGCGCTGCTCGCCGAACATTTTCAAATCCGAGCTGTACACTGGCAAAACTCTGTCTATGGTATCCGCTTTTTTGGCTGGGAGTTGCGAACAATATCACGTTTGATCGACTTCCTGTCGACCGGTTGACACCCAAGGATCTTAAGGAACAGCCTGGTTCTATCGCTGCAGTGTTGTCGATAGCAATCACCATCTTAACGTGTGCATTCATTCAAGCCTTCAAGTTATGGCAGTCTGGAAGATTTCAGAAATACTTCAAGGTATACATCACTTTCATATTAGCTATTGTTGTTATGGCTTTACTTCCCGGATTGTCGTTGAGAGTGCATCACTATATATTAGCGATGATACTACTGCCCGGAACAGCGACAAGGGGGTTTTCAGCATACATGTTCCAAGGAATTCTTCTAGGGTTATTATTATCAGGTGTTGCAAGATGGGATTTCGCCTCAATTCTCGAAACCAATACTGCACTTTTGAGAGATGATCCAGGTGCTTCGCTAGAACCTCCAGTTTTCAATAATTTCACCGGTGGAGTAATTTCATGGTCAAATGAAGCTGACGATTACAATGTAACTGAATATGGTGACGATGATTTCCTGACTGGATATTCACTGTTGGTCAACGATATCGAAAGATATGTTGGAAACCAAACCGATCTTGATCTAGAGGAACTGATTGAGAATGACCAATCACTAAGGCAACTTATTAATGAATCTCTTAATAAGACCTCAGATGAAAACGGTGATGTTACATTGTTCTTGAGACTTGGCAGGGCTCCTGAATCGTGGGAGAGAGAGGACAGAGGTGACTACACAAGAGCGGGTATACTGAAGTGGCCTAGTGGCGAATGGACGCCTCCAGAGGAGGGATTAAGTTGAGAATAAAAACGTAAATAGTGGGGATTTCAAGGGAAGTTATTAGCACAGTACATATAAGTTTATTACCCTTGAGAAACTGTAGAATGTTTTGCAAAGTGAG
>JAKTRK010000095.1:0-19338 GCA_030579675.1 Liangdongia quercuum | reverse complement strand
TATATCGTGTGTCCTGTAACAAGCCATTTCTCTACACTGCTCTACTCACTCTCTATATATAGAGGAAGTTGTAATCATCAGTTATTAGAACCTTCATTGACGCCAATATCGAATCGTAAGCGGGAAAAAATAAAAGTATGTGACTCATTCAAGTTTTTTTGGCCTTCTTTAGCTTAGTGCTACACTCATCGCAGTACCATTTACCCTTTGGTAACGTAGTGAGTCCTATGCAAGGAAGATGGAACCATTCTCTCTTGCAGTCTTCACCATCACATCCAACCATTTCTCCGTAGGAAACTTGATTGCAATAGCAGTATAATGGTTCACTGGTACTAGGTTTTCGCTGTTGTGATCCCGAATTTATGCCACTCACAGCACTGTTAGCAGCTGCATCATCACCCGGCTGCCAAGATGGAGGTTTAGATCTTTTTGCGGTTGTACGTCTTTTGGAGTTTGAAGGAGTTCCTGGTCTTGAAACTCCTGATTCTTCCGTGATCGTGGGATGACTGTTATTACTACTTGCAGCGGCAACGGCTGCAATACTTGTGGTGTTGGTATTATTCGAAGAATTTGTTTTCCTTTTCTTAGTGGCTACTGTTGGAGTACCTTCCTTATCGGATCTTTTGGGCTTCTTATCATCTTCAGAACTATTTGAGTGCGCTGCCGCTTTCTTAGCTGCGAGAGCTTCTCTTCTGCTTTCACTTCTTTGCGACTGTGCTGACTTGTTTTCGGGAGCTTTAGAATTGTCAATGATTGCAGGCTCGTGACTTGGCCCAAACTTGATCTTTTCAGGAATCTCCCTTTTCAGTATCAGCTCAAAATCATCATTGATCCTATTGACATGGTGTACTGTCTTGTCCGCAGTGATTGTAGCAACATGCATCTTCTCTTCGAGACATGGCATTAGGTCCTTCAACAGTTTGATCACCTCTTGGATCAACCCTTTTTTTTTCTCGATATTAGATTCCTCATTGAACCTTTTGAAGTCCTTTATTTTTCTAGTCAACTGGGGAACTATTGACACACATTTAGCATCTATCTCTTTTAGCAATGTAAAGTATCGGATAACATCCAAGGGTAAAGCTTCGAAGCCATCAGTTATGTCATTTAACCCTGCATACGTTTCTACTGGTGCCGATGCGCTTTTCACTATTGATGCAGTACTATACCTAGACTTGACATTGGTGCGCTGCGATTTCTGACGGGGAGGTAGGTCAGACATAGTGATGCTTTTCGGTATATGTTGTGCTTAGGTTGGGCTTTGCTTTGAGTTCAAATCTTTAGTATTAATTCCAAAAGCAGATAGCCATTCATCACGTGAGTAGTGGTTAGTTCAATTTTGCATTGCCGCAAGCATGAACAAGAACTCTGTTGAAACGCTGGGACAATAGGGACAAACTGCCTTATTTCAGATCTACAAGGAAGGAGACTACAACAAGAAGCATTTGCCTCACATTGGTTATATTTCTGTTGGGGATTCTTTCAGTTATGAGGTATTACTTTTCTGATTCAAATGATGTAGAAAGTACTGGACATTTTCCAATAGATTTCCATCTATTCCATTCATCAAGTCTTGAAAGTTGGTTTCTCCTATATTGTTTTTAAGTGTAATCAATGAGTCGTGTAAATAGTCCCTCAAGACAATATTATGGATGGGATCATTCGATTTAATCAGCTTTTGGAATCTCAAAAACTCGCCATTCTCTTGAATCCTTAAATCTTCATAGTACTGGAATTCGTATAAATAATTTGAGTGATATTTATCAGAATCACCGCCATCTGCTTCATTGATCTCTTCTAGAGCACTCATCCACAAGCTCAATAAGACTGCAAGATTTGCACATATAACTTTATTGCCGATCCTTAACAGTGATGTTAGTCCTAAAACATGTGATTTCCTATTACGTGGATTTCCAATGTTTGAATCCATCCTTGCAAACCAAATGTTCACAAAATTTTGGAAAACATTTATAAATTCCTGTTCGTCAGAATATATATAGTGGAAAACTTGCAACAAAGACGACGGCTCAAAATACGAAATTCTTGAGATAATCAATAATAGCTTACCGGCGGTGATGGGAGATTGATCTGGATCTACTATCAATGAAACAATTTTGGTGAGAAATTCTGATTCCATAAATAACGATAGCAAATGCTGAAATCTCTCCAACGTTTCATAACTCTGTAAAATCCAAATCTCTAATGTAGATATCAAAATATCAAAAGAATCGTCTCTCATGTTTCCAATATAATTCGCTAAAGTCCGTAATATTTCAAGAACCATTGGTTTATTTTGGTCTGAAACAAAATACTCTGGAGTCAATAAAATGTAACTTCTTAAAATCTCCAAGATTAAAGGAAGGATCTCAGTTTGGTTTAATAATGCATTCATATAAATATCATCGAGGTTTGCAGTTAAAGCGTTTCTTGAACTTTTATCTTGCAGTTCAGCGTGGAATGGATAGAACTGTAATATTGATAACCATAATTCATAACCCTCCTCAGATAATATTGAATAATATTCTGAATTAGGAGAGCATGAAACTTTTATCAAAGGTAGTGTTATTTCCCAAGTGACTTCTGATTTATCGTCTAATGACTTGACGAGATTCTTCAGAATTCTCAATAAACTATTCTTTAATATTAGTTCATATGTGTTATTAGAAGAATCCCAGTGTTTGGCAACCAATGGCAACAAAGAATCGAGTTCTGTACTAGAGATCAATGGGTTTGTTCTATTAATCAGTTCAGCAATTGTGTTGAAAATAAATAATTTGGACTCCGTTAATTGCATCTCATCTATCAATCGGAACAAATGGTTCATGAACGGATTTATGAAATCTTTGAACTCTTCCTTTTTGAAGTCCCAGTCAGTTAATATCGTTTTCAAGACTTGAATCGTGGTCAAATTTACAACTTTGTCATTTATAGGGTTTTCTGGATTTAAAAAGTCAAGCAGTAGGGAGTAAATCTTTTTATTATTCTCTTGGGTTATAACGTTAAGGCCGAACCATTCGTTTATCAATAAGCAGACCCTTCTTTTCAATATTTTATTCTCTAGTAGATCATTCTTCAAAGATTCTGGGAAAAAAATATCGTTCAACAGGGTATTTATATCAATTGACTCATAAATAGAGTTTGCACTTAGTTGAAAAATCGAAAAAACAGAGTCCTTGATTAAAATATTCTTAACTGATACTGAATTATAGTCATTTAGCTCGTTCTGGACTTTATTCAATATGTAGGGAACAAGCAATTCCTTGAAGTGTAAAACTATATCCTGAAAAACATTTTCGGCGCATTGCCTGACTTGATATTCATAATTTTGGTTAACTTCATCGTTAGCCCATTCTTCTGGCTCCAAAACCCAAGATTCCAGATCTTTGGGTCTCAATTTAATATAGTAATTGATTAAGAGATCCACCAAATTCTTTATTAGTTCTTCGGTAAAAAATCGATTTGTTAATAACTGGATAGCAGACTCGATTTCCAGCTTGCTTGATTTTGATTTCAAAGTCAAGACTGCACCCTTTTTGAATAAAAACTTTATAAGCATCTTGAAGATCAATAAGGTTTTGATTGCCAGAAATTCCCAGATACTATCTTCGCCTTCATCGTCACTTGTATTACTGTAAACAGCAGGAGCCTTAGTTTGCAGTATGTTCAACAAGGTATACAGAATTTCTTCTGAACACGGTAAAAGTATCAAATCCGTAGGGTTTGCTCTGGCCATTTGAAAAAATATCTTGTTGTAGCACTTGATGTATTTTCCTAGAATCTCAGAAGGTGCATATCGGTCGTAGTTTTGGACTAACAACTGAAAATGTTGTACAGTCTGACCGATAAACTCAGACAGCTGAGGAACATGACTTGGTGTGTCATATACATCGACAATTAGCCGTTTTAATATTTTTAAAGCGAGATAGCCAATCTCCATCACTGCAAAATCTAGATTCTCAATCCATTCTTTTAAGAAAACAGTATATAGCTTGATCAATAATGGAGTTATTATGGGAACCTTGGACTGTAATGCGGGTCTTGTTCTTCCAATTTTCGCTGTTGCAAGGTTCTTTATGATTTGATTCAAAATGAGGAGAATGTTATGGATCTTGACATTATTCTCCTGCTTAACAGCGCTCTGCAACAGATCTTCAACTTGATCGAACAGTGATGGCCACTCTTGAGGAAAATCATAACGACATATTCTCGCAATTGCCTGAGCATTTTGGATAGCTAGCTGTTTGTTGGGCTCATCCACGAGCTCAAATAATCGCTCTTTGATCTGGATCTTCTCTTCCTGGGGAATTGAATTCTTCCTCGACGCCCGCCAATGCTTTTCAATACCATTCTTGAAGCTTATCACTGCTAGCCAGCGTACTTGGAGAGGTAATGATAGGTCATTGTATACGCTTTGAAGTAGAAGATGGAAACCGCGTTGACTCTCCCAAGCGGTGAGTTGCTGTTCCGCAGCTTGCTGAGTAGTACCACGCTCTGATCCATTAGCAATAGTTAGCACATCCGCTAGACGTAGTTGGTCCGCTTCTAATACTGTATCAGATGCCATTGGATTACCTTTTCTTTTTCTTTTTCTAGCTCTTTCTACAAGCTTTGTTCTTCTTTTCTTTGGAAGCTTTTTTATACTTGATGAGCACACTGGAAAAACACACCTGGACATCATTTATACTATAGAATTATCTATAATTATATATACTCACCACCTATGTGCCTCGTTTCCACCTCTCCACTCGTGCTCTTCGTAGCCGAGCTCTCTCTTAACTCTCTGGACGGTGGCAGGGTCTCCCATATTTTTTCCCAAGTTGTCACTTATCTTAACTGCTGGATTGGAGTTTGCTTCCGAAATTTTGATCACAATGTTCAGAGGTTCAGACTTTGTGTGTGCCGATAATGATGTGAAATCATTTGTAAAGTTTGTACCAATTCCGAATATTGACTTCAGTCCAACTTCGTCGGCCTTTTTCTTGTAAAGAATAGCTTTCTCAACGTTCAATGAATCTGAAAAGCATATAACCTTTGAAAACTTCTCCAATTTCAATTTGTTATAATAATGGTCTGCAATCTTCTCAGCATAGACTAGTGGGTCTCCAGAATCCTGTCTTACACCAATGTAGTAGTCAGAATAAGGGGGGATGAACACTTTGAGAAAGTCATCTGTACCGAAAGTATCTGTTAATGCTAGTCCAGCATGTTCTGGACCAACAGTTTTGATCCAATAGTCCATTGCCAGCTTGTTTGCATTTTTGTAATCCTGAGTGACAGCTGCAATACCCATCATCCACTCATGTGCAACAGTACCAATTGGTTTTACATTGAATTGTTTTGCAAATAAAACATTTGAAGTACCCAAAAACAACTTCTTCTGATCACTAGGGGCTTGATCAAGATAATCCATAATTCCCTTCATAATCAGCTGTTGAACTTCGAACGATCTTCTTCTTCTAGTACCAAACTCTGAAAACGCTACACCAGCACTAAACAGGTTTGCGGTCTTGTCTTGAATCTTATCAATTTGTCCATTCAAGTTCCAATCCTTATCCACAAATCTGAAATATGCCTCAGAAATCAGCGCAAGCAGTGGGATCTCATAAAGGATGGTGTCACGCCATAATCCGTGTATCTTTAAATACAGTGTGTTATCATCTTCCACAACAAGTTGGACTTGCTTTTCCGGATACAGCTTGTAATCAACGATAAATGAAAAGTAATCCTTTGGCAGGAATGGGACTTCTCTCTCCAGATATGATATCTCATCTTTCGTAAATCTGAGCTCACCAAGAAGCTCAATCTGCTCTTTCAACCAGGAGATTGCTTCTTTGTTGAGCTTTTTGTTCGGTGTTCTATTGGTGAAGTTGTACGACACAACTGTGTCAGGAAAGTTGAGATGCACTGCAGCATGCATTGTGATCTTGTACAGATCTGTATCTAAGAACGAGCTAATTACTGGCTTCGTCATCGTTGATCGTGTTTGATGGTCCTGTATTGTTGCTAAGCTTGTTGTTTTAGTTGTTGCTCGTTTTTGCCAATAATCTGAGCCTTCGGGTTGAATCTATTTGGAAATAAGCCCTGCTGAAAGCCCAAATGAAAATTCAGGCAGAAGTACAAATATTACGGACAAGAACGCCACTCTCCTATGGTGAATTCCAACCATTGTTGCCGTGGACGATCACTTTTTACATGTAAACTGTATTGTACTATATTACATCTATATCTTTTACTGTATGATTTGCATCACACGTTCAAATAGTGTCTCCAATTGGATTCCTTCGATGTTCTCGAACAAGCTGCTGAAAGTGTGCACATCCATGTTCTTCCCGTAGCCACTGACCTCATCAGAATTATCCTCTGTAGACTCCTTCCTGTAGATTGCACTAGCTGACGAAGCATTCTGGATAAGAATGTTCATTTCTTGCTGGAAGTCCATACCCGATTTTTCTGTGTCCTTGATTTTCTTAGAGCTTGAAACAATTCCAATACGCGAACCCGAATCTATAAAAATCAAGTCGTGGTCCTGATTCCACTTGATTGCAGAGATGTAATGATCGTGATCAGTAGTTAAAATAGGAATTTTGGAATAAGGTGAGAAAATGAACAATTTGGCATTCAAAGCTTTGGTCTCCAAGTTGTAATAGTTTACAGCTATTGCAATTAAGTTTTTAGTATGATTCGTATCAATGAGATTGAAGGCATTTTTGGGGGAATTGATGCTTATCACAAGATCATTCTCTTCCAAGGTCAATAAGTTTATAGTTTTCAGTGTTGTTTTGGTTAACAAGACCAAGTTGTTATCAACTGTGGACAAGTACTTGATTCTTGATCCGCTGACATGATTCAAGATCTGTATTTCGTCACTCTCAATCTCTTCAAAAGTATCAGTATCAATGACAACAACACAACTTTCGAATCCCAAAAAGATTAAGCTTGCGTCTTCACTCCAACTTAAACTAACAGAGCTAGAGATGACACCTGTAGAGGGCTTCAATTTTCTTAGTGACCAGCTTACATGGTCATCCTTTATTGATCCGGTTGGTCTCCATAATCTAACACCGCCATTGTTATCGGCTGTAAGGAATGCTAAACCTTTAAAATATGAACAAGTTGCAGATATTAACGAGATAACTGGGACATGCAGTCCATGTGGGTTTATGATTTTAGTGATTAGTTCCCATGAATTCGTCGATACAACATTGGTCCCACCAGTGACAGTTGCCGATTTTGACTGTTGTTCAACAAATCTCCAGATCTTCAGAACATAAATCAAATCATCTTTTGACAGTAAGTTGTCAACTTCACCATGCTTCACTTCTTCTAATGTTGCCATCCATTTACCATCGCACGTAAATACAAAGTTTTTCACAATAGGATCTAGCAATTTTTGTTCTGATCTAACCTTCCCCATTTGTAAACTGTCTGTTATTCTTTGTAAAGAAACTTGTTCATTTTTGAAGTAGTCGTAGACTTGTAGATTCGAACCACTTACGAAATAGAGCTGTTTGGAAGTTGGGTGGATTTTGAAGAAAGTCGTAAAATCATATTTGAGTCTGCTTGTGTCGAGATTGGGTTTCTTGTATAGTTTATGCAATTTTTTCAAGTTGTTCTTCAGATCCGAATTGAAATTCTGTCTTGGACCCGTAATAGATAATCTTGATTGCAAATCTACACTTGATAAAACAAGTATCTCATAGTGATCTTGGTTATCCAGTTTCAAAGTCAAAGTGTAGTAGTCTTCACTTTCAACATTGATGTTCACGATTTCCCCATTCAATCTTGGTAAAAATTGTTGGTTTCCAGTATCTAATTGCCAAAACACCAAGACACGTTCTAATCCCCCTGATAAGAGGTAATTAGAATCTTTTGAAAATTCTAAAGCCTCAACTTGATCGATGTGCCATTTGAGTAGTCTTATTGTGTTTTCGTAGAATATATGAATAACTCCTGAAGCTGTCCCTGCTGCAACAACAGCATTGTTAGAGATTGCCAGAGTTGTGATTTTGCTTCTAACGGTGGTATGGTTGATAGAGACAATAGACGAGTCCTCAGCATTGAATACCATCACTGCGGTATTTTCATCCTCAGCTTTTGTCAAGAATACAACTTTCGTGTAATCGTTAGAGACGCTGAAAAGTAAGACATTCTTTGTACTTGCTAATACCGTCGGTTCGTATTCGAACTCTTTCTCTGGAGAAACTTTATACGAGACCATACTTCTTGTGTGTGGATTTGACGAATTTTTGCCCATAATCAATGTGAATTCAGAGGTTTCAAAACTCAAAACATGTAAAACAAAGTCATCCTTCGACTTGCTCAGCTGTATTCTCTTCAACACTGGATTAACGAGTTTCTCCTTCCAGTTTATTATCAGCACTTCTCCACCAGCCAGAAAGCACCATATAAAGTTTTCGTTCTCTGGATCTACTCTAATAGCGACTAAATCCTCGAAATCAATATCATTGGTGTCGTTGAACTTTATGGATCTGATACACTGTCTCGTCGTTGTAAAGTATACCTTTAGTTGATTGTTGAAAGGAACGATGAAATGGCGCCCATCGCCTGTAAAGCAAAATCCTAACGGCAAGGGCTGTCCTCCAGATACTACTGATAGTTTGTACTCCTCCGTCATATCTAAACCAAGCGTTCAAGCGAGCACCTTCCGTACAAAGCAAAATACCTCGCTTCTTAAATTTTTCAGTTCTAAACTCATCGCCTTAGAAAAAAAAAAAAAAAAAAAAACTATATTTTCAGAGCCAGCAGGTACTATTGATTTTAGTTACCCGGATTATACAGTATGTTGCATTCCGGTATAATATTACGTAATAAACCCTCGGAAGTTTGAAGCAGATTTTCGGTTAGTTTCAATACAGGAAAAAAAAAAAATCAGCCAAAGAAAAAGAGCTACTGAGTAGAAGAGAAGAGAAAGTTTTGCAAGAGTTCAGGTGTTGTAAGGATGATTATTCCAGTCCGTTGTTTTTCCTGTGGGAAGGTATGTTTCTCTTTTTATATTTTTTAGTTCTTCTTTTTTGGCTTAAGACACAAGGAGTATTAACTGATACTTTCTTCAAGGTTGTGGGTGACAAATGGGAAGCCTACTTGAACATTTTACAAGACGAGCAGATGTCTGAAGGTGACGCGCTCGACAAACTCAAACTGAAAAGATATTGCTGCAGAAGAATGCTGTTGACACACGTTGATCTTATAGAAAAGTTCATGCACTATAACCTCTTTGAGAAGAAAGAGATTGTCCCCAATTGAATCTTGATTGATTACCATTCCCTACACTTGCTGGAAATTCATGAACCTTTCACAAGCAAGTTCTTCCGTAACCCATGGTAAACCAACCAACCAAAAAAACAAAGATATCAAGACGTTTTTATCCGAACCTTTTATTCTCTTCTCTAGCAAATCAAAATACTCTGACGAGTATGTGTTTGTTATCCAACACCATCCCCTCGATGCTACAGAGGTATCTTTTCAGCTCTCCCAAAAATGCAGATCCTTTAAAAGGGAATAAAAATGTACAATACGGCCATTATCGGCAGATTAGTTAGCGTCTATTATCACCCGTAGTTGATTGCTGAAGAAGTGTTGCGGTCGTCTTTAGAAGAAGCATCACATCCGGACACCTTATCACGTAGTTATTGAAATATTTTTATATCGCCACTTCTATAAGCCGTAAAAAGACGATATTTATAAACAGGAGAAGAGTCTTCAAATCGACCTGACCTCGTGCTAAAAATGAAGCCCTTATGGGGAAATGCTCTATCATTGCGGCCAGTAGGCAGACTGTCAAAACTTGGCACGCCTCTCATGGTTCTGAAACACAACTACTCGATTCTCAATAGAAGGTTCTTGTCGCATTCACCGTTCTTGCTATCGTCATCCAAAGTGGTCACACTCAAACCACTGCATAGATCGATTTCATTTACAACTATTCCAAAGGTACTTGGGAAAGTTGTTAGACTGCCAGCTTACCTTGGCGGGGGAATAGCTGCTGCTGGAAGCTATGTTGCCTATAAAGTTGAGGAGGCATCCAACTATACGACAGATAAGCTCAATCAAATAAAGGACTTTGGTGCTGGCGCTTATGACAAAGCTTCACAGTTTTTTCAAGGATTTGGGGGTAGTAATGGAAGTGGTGCTGATGGGAGCGGTGGTCCAAGCGGTGGAGGTGGTGATGATCCAACTGCTGCCTTGGGTACTGCTGCTGCTATAGCCGGATTGAATACGGATGAGGAAGAGAAGGATAAGCTAATAGATCAGGAAGACGAAGATGAGGATGAAGAAGACACGACTGATGATCAAATGATGAGTCTGACCAGGCAAATGATTGAGATCAGGGCCCTATTGCAAGAAATCGATCGAAACTCTGAGACATTAAAATTACCCTCTATCGTTGTCATTGGGTCTCAGTCTTCTGGAAAGTCTTCTGTTCTAGAGTCAATTGTTGGTCAAGAATTCTTGCCTAAGGGATCAAACATGGTGACCAGAAGACCTATCGAATTGACGTTGGTCAACACGCCAAATACCGCAGCAGAAACTGCAGATTTTCCAGCGTTGAAGATGTTCAATCTTACAGATTTCTCAGAAGTTCAAAAGATCTTGTATGACCTCAACATGGCAGTTCCTGAGACTGAAGCTATTTCTAACGATCCAATCCAATTAACAATTAGATCACCATCAATTCCAGACCTGTCTTTGGTGGACTTGCCTGGATATATACAGGTTGAAGCTAGCGACCAGCCAACGATATTGAAATCTAAGATTAGAGACTTATGTAATCGTTACTTGGAATCACCAAATGTGATTCTAGCGATCTCTTCTGCTGACGTTGATTTGGCAAATAGTTCAGCGTTGAGAGCAAGTAAAATTGCCGATCCAAAAGGAGAGAGAACGATTGGTGTCATAACCAAACTAGATCTTGTTGAGCCTGAAGTTGCTAGAGACATATTGCTGAACAAGAAATATCCTTTGAAGATGGGATATGTCGGTGTTATTACCAAGGGCCCAAATAAATCACTCTTCCGCAAAAGCACAGGACATGATGCATTTGTTGCACAACAAAATTTTGAGTATCAATATCTGAAAGAACGTAAAGACACTTTCAAGCAATGTAATGTTTCTACCAGAGTGCTCAAGAAGAAATTAATTAAAGTTTTGGAGAGAACAATGTCTATGTCTTTGGCGCCTACAGCAAAACTGGTACAGCAAGAATTGGATGAAACCGCCTATAAATTTAAGGTTGAATTTAACGATCGTCAGCTAACCCCAAAGACATATCTTGCAGAGAATGTTGATGCATTGAAGTTAGCCATAAAAGAGTTCAATGAGCACTTTGGTAGATCAGAACTAAAATCCATATTACGATGTGAGCTGGACCAACAAGTTTTAGACCTCTTGGCTGCAAGATATTGGAATAAGCCAAATGCAGATGAGATTGATTCAAAGCTCTTGATCAACAACTTAAGTGCTCTAAATGATTTGAAATCACAAGATCCTTATTGGAGCAAAAAATTGGATTTGACAACTAGTTCCTTAACAAAATTAGGTGTTGGTAGGCTATCTACAAGTTTGATTACCAATGCAATATTATCGGAGATTAATAACATTACCGAAAACACACAATTGAAGACTCACCCGATGGCTAGAGAAGCAGTTCAGGAAGCTGCTCAAAATGTTTTGAACTCGAGATATTTTTCTACAGCGGATCAAGTTGAAAATTGTATCAAGCCCTATAAATATGAGGTTGATGTAGAAGATCGAGAGTGGACAATATCAAGAGAGCATTCAATACAGCTTTTGAAAGCAGAGTTGAGTCAAGTTGATGAAAAATATCAAATCTTGAGGAACTCCATCGGTGGACGCAAGTTATCACAGGTGATGAAATATTTGGAAGAGGGTGGTAAAAGCATTCATGAGGAGACATTGGGATTTTCTAATGTTTTATTAACAAGAGGGCGTGAAGCTTTATTTTTGAGGGATCGTTCAATCATTTTGAACATGAGATTAAAAGCTTTAAAATCGAGTGCATGTAAATCTAAAGATAATAAATTTAAATGCCCTGAAGTGTTTTTGAATGTTGTGAATGAGAAACTGACAACTACAGCAGTGTTGTTTTTAAACGTGGAACTGCTAACAGATTTTTTCTATAAGTTTCCTAGGGAGTTGGACTTGAAGCTTAACTCCAACTTATCGGAAGATCAAATAGAACAGTTTGCCAAAGAGGATACCAAAGTTAAGAGACATATTGAATTACAGCAACGCAAGGAATTGTTAGAGCTGGCACTGAGAAAAATCGATGGAATCTTGGCTTTCCAAAGAAGTAAGAGTGCACTAACATCTTCTTCATCTTCGTCATCTTCGGTAGGTTCCGTATTTGGGAGATATCGTTGATTATACACATTTGAGGTTTAGTTGTTTGGTTTCAATTTTGTTTTTTGGTTTATTGGTGTACAGTTTATTCACCACAAGAGGAGTTATGGCTAATGATTAACTAACTACAAACATGCGTATTAATGGATGGATGAATGCTGATAAGAATAACATTAATTATCAGTAAAACATGGGTTAATGAATAAATGAATGAATAAATAAATAAATATATGGATGGGCCATCGTCACCTTGAAGAGCTAAAGTAAATAAAGTCTCTGTATTTCTCAAACTGTTTGAGCGCGAACTGTGGGAGATTCATCAAGGAGTCTATTTTGGTGACGCAGTAGAGACTATAAGTGCCTAGCAGCGTTATTGAATTGAAGAGAACCACTCCAACGAATTTTCTTTTGCGCATGCTTCTAATGTTGAGATATTTAACCCAACCCCCCAAAAAATGATATGTTGTAAATAGAATAAGCGTAGGATAGATGATCCAATTCAGTACAGGGCCCACACGGTGGTTGGATTCGTGGAACAAGTAGCTGATGTAGTCTAAGGTAATAAGACTACTATCACCATCTACCACAAGTGGTGCCACTCGTGTCTGTATAACGTGAATCAGCACCAGGGGCAGGCTCAGATAGCCTGCTGCTTGTAGAGGCGAGAGTCCCAGCTTCCTATAGAGGTAGTTCCTGCGTACGCCAAGTCCAATCAGATTAGAAAGTCCCCCCACGATACCGTAGTTATCCAGGTGTGCTGCCGCATCTCTCTCATCAACAAGACTGTCATCTCTGTGTCTCTTTTTGCTTCCACGTCTTGTGGGCAACTGCTGTGAATGGAGCCTTTGAGTGTACAACCTGGCTGCTCTGAGAGCGAAGCCACTGAGCACATGGACTGCTAGTGGGCCAAACACTAGTGGGCCTTCGAATCCCGCACCCTGGTAAACTGTCCGTGTCATTGACAGGAGCTCTTCAGCAGCCTCTGTGGACACAGCTGGCGCAACGAGCACAGTCATCGAATGCATTGCTGTAAAGCCTGTGAACGTGATAGCAGACCATTTCTGGAGCGCAGCAAGCACGCGGACTAAGAACGCCGGAACAGCAACGATTCGTCTGCTATGGAGCTCCTCAGGAACTCCCTCGTCTTCAGATATTGGATCCGGGGACAGCTCTTTAAGTGTCACCTGCATTTTGTTCCAAATGATAGTATCCACTTGCTTATGCCGTCTTTCTAAGTCTTGAGAAGAGCTGTTTTTCAGAATCAGAAATACTAATCGCTGCAAGCAAAAACAAAATAATAATAAAGATAAAAAAATTAATGTTTCATACAACCAACGAATTAACGGCATCGAATATAGATGGATAATCAAGACGAAGAACGGAAGCGAAGAAAGCCCAGAAAGAAGCATTCCAAGCTCGCTTCTGCAAGCTCCAAATTTCCAGACTTACCTCCCAAATCGACGGTTCAGTACAACAGCAATGGTGAAGAACTCTACTGTATCTGTCGCAAGCCAGACTATGGCGAGCTCATGATTGGCTGTGATGGTTGTGATGATTGGTACCACTTCTCGTGCGTTAAGATCGATAATAAATACAAGAATCTTGTTGCGAGTTACTTCTGTCCTTACTGTGAGCTTGAGGGGAAAGGATCAACGCTCTGGAAGCATAAATGTCGTCTCCCTGACTGCTACGAACCAATTATTCAAAGTGGCTCAAAGTACTGCTCTAAAGAGCATGGAATTCAGTTTTTCAGAAACGTTGTGGAGAAGCAGATACCCAGTCAAAAAAATTTCGATGGGGTGGTTTGTAAAGACCAACTGCAGAAGTTTGTAAATTATTATAAAAGGTTCGACGATTTTGCAAAAATGGGTGAAACATTCCCAGAAGTTGCTCGGATAGAATTCACAGCAGATTCAAGAATCAAGAGCATAGAGAATTCTATTGTTGAGTTGAAGCTGCAACGAAACTTTGAAGTCAATAAGAAAAAACTACTAATAAAGACAAAAGAAAATATCAAGAAGCTGAACGACCTTCTCATCCCAGACAACGGAGAAGAAGCACCCTCTGGTACAAGAAAGGGTAAGAAAATCGAAGTCTGTGGGTATGATGTGATCCTAAGTGAAGTTAAACAGGAAAATATTAATGAGAGTGACCTGATATCCAACGACCTCAATTTCTTGAAGACGAAATATCACGAGTCTTTGCAAGACGCTTCCTTGAAAACAGATCTGGGCTTCTGTCTGAATGAAAAAAGGAAATGCACGAAGCATAACGGCTGGCAAGCTATGATAAATGATAATCTAGATATGAATATATCCAAAATTGATGAAAAAATCCGAATCTTACAACAGAATCGCGAAAAGGTTAAAAGGGTCATGAGTATAGATTACTATGAGAGTAAGCTGAATTAGCATTTAGGTTTCAACATCATTAAATTAGTATACAATCGTAGTCTCTATTCTTCCATTTCTACTTCTTTGCTTTCTGCTTTTCCTTCACCTTCTTTTTCTTTTCCTTCTCCTTGCTCTTCTTTTATTTCCGCGTCATTCTCTTCCTCGTCATTATCGTCCTCTTCTTCTTCATCTTCCTCGTCTTCTTGTAGATGTGGTTTCCAAATCTCTATTAAGTTATCTTCACCAGCACTGATCAAGGTGTTCGACACTTCTGGGATCCAAGCAAATTCGGTAACCCTCGCAGTATGACCTCCATGAATGAAAACTAAAGCCGGATCATCAATCTCGTTTTTCAAATAGTCGTCGTGGTCGAAGTCTTCATCAAAGTTGTTGAAGTCCCAGATCATGATTCTTCTATCGCTTGAAGAAGATGCCAACAGATTTGGAGAATCTTTGCTGAAGCTCACTTGGCCAACTGCATTGTTGTGACCGAAGAGCTGTCTTATAGGTTGACTGGTGTTTCTCAAGTCCCAGCAAGAGATCAGATTATCAGCTGAACCGGTGACAAATATTGTTGGAGCCTTGGAATTGAAATCAATAGCATTAACAACATCTTTATGCGCCTCTTGGATATTTATTACAGATTTCTCTGAGTTGGCACTTCTTATATCTGAGAACTGCACAGATAAATCATCACTGACCGAGCCAAATAATGTTGGGATTCCATAACTCCAACTGAAATCATTGACAATGGAATTATGGATCTCGAAAGTCTTGAAAGGTTTAGCAGTGCTGTTTATGTCCCATAGTGCAATTTTACTGTCTTCGCTACCGGTTAATAAATATTGTGAGTTCGATTCGCTCGTTCCCCATTCGAGCCCGAATCCGTCCTTCTCATGGAATTTCAGCGAATCAATAGAGCTATCATGCTTAAAGTCCCAAATCTTGATTTCACCAGTCTTTGTAAACGTCGCAATTTTGTCGTATTTAGAGTTGTATCTTGCTTTGTTGACTTCACTAGGATGACTCCACTTTTGAATCACCTTGAATTTCGGGTCAATCGAGGAGCCAGTCTCGATTGGTATCGAGTTGTTGATTTTTGGCGATATTGTTGATGGTAGTCTAATTGAACCCAACTTCAAAAAGTTCTGAGAACCTGTTGATGAATAAGTCCCGAACAAAAATTTACAGATAACTTCGTTTTTATCATCGGAAATCTCCACATGTGGTAGAGGATCAACAGTTAAACTTGGCGTCTCTTGAACGTACGTTTGAATAGTGTCGTACAAGAAGGGAACGGTTTTCTTCCAGATCTTGAACTCTTCATTGATCAGCTTCTCGTTCTGAATAAAGTGCGATGTCGGTGTTATAGACTGGCTGTCCATTGCTGGCGCTGCTTCAATCGTCATCTTGTCTTCTCGACTCTCGTAAGTGCTGCAACAACGGAAACCTCAGTCTACGTCTAACTGGAATACTTGAAACCTCTCTCTCCTCCATCATATTTGGTCTGGGAAAACCCGAACATCAGAAAGCTTTTCATAAAGTTACCCGCACTTGTGTTTTTTGTCATGACAACCAAGCTCTCAACTACACACCATTGATCTTACTCAGCTGGGCAAAATCTATATATGTATTGCCTTCCTATATACTCTTTGCCTCTAAAACTTTGGACTCAGCAGAAGAAATAGAACAAGTAAGCTCAAAAGTCCCACTCCAAGTCGAACCAAAGCAGTTCTTTAAGAGGAAGGAAGAAATCAAAAAAAAAAAAAAAAAAAAAAAAAAAAAACTAAACTAAACTAAACCAAAAAAGAGAGAGATTTGATAAATAATAGTAATTTCCGATGCGGGGAGTCGAACCCCGGTCTGCTCGGTGAAAGCGAACCGTGCTAGCCGTTACACTACATCGGAGGAATACGAGTTTTTACGGGTTCGTATTCAATACTGTCTGATTCACAGGAGAGAGGTTGTTACGTCCACTCTGATGTTTTTGAAGTTGTGCTCTATTATTCTTTTTCACTTTTTATATGGGAGACCCGACCGGAGGGCAGAGATGGATCTTGACACTGAATAACTAAGGATCTGTACAGTTTCGCGTTTCTCTTTGCAGCGTTGAATATGGCTAAAAATCAGTCACAGGTGAATGCCACATGCCTTGATCTGCTGGTGAACCAGGTTGTACCTCTAGCAATATCTACAACTAAAATACTTAATTCGAAACAAGATGTTGAAACGTCTTTATCGAGCCTGTCGATTGAAGAGCTGAGCCAGAACATTGATAATGTCAAGATATTAGACGATGACTTATTGGTTAGCGAGGATGTTGCTTATCGCGTAGAGAGCTATGGATTTTCAATAGGGCTGAGAATAACCGAGATTCTGATTTTCAATGATGAGCATAACGAAATGCTAAAGAATTTAGAACTGTTGAACATCATGAAATTTATATGCCGCGACGTGTGGAAACTGCTGTTTGCAAAACAGATGGACAACTTACGAACCAATCACCGAGGAACGTTTGTGCTGATTGACAACCAATACAAAAGTTTTAGCAGATTTGATAGTCCAATTGACCTGAACGATACCATAAAGAAAGCAAGACCTTATCTGTATCTATCCGCAGGTTTGATAAAGGGCGTGCTGAAAAGCTTTGGGGTTGAAAGTTCTGTCGTTCCTGAAATTACGAAATACCCAGGGGTATCATTTAGCATTCAAACGACGGTAGCTTGACATAAGTATGTATAATTAATGAAATGTCTACGTCAATCTTTCAGTGGGAGAATTAATGTACATTTTTCTCAAGTACTGCAGTGTTCGGTTTCATCTAACTCTGTGATTCAGTCTGTTAGCGTTCCTCGTTAACAATCGATGATAAGTCTGTTAGTGTTTCTTCCTTTTTGATGGGAAATCCGTTTTTAATTAGCTTCTCCCTCTTCTTCAATTCAGCAGCTTTTTTCTCTAAAGCTGCTGCTCTCAAAGCTAACTCTCTTGCGGATTTTTCCTCTAACTCTTGCAATCTTTGCTGTCTTTGAATGATGTTTTCGTGCTTCAAAACATAAGGAACTGTTTCGCTGATCACTCTTAACTGATTTCTGTTTGGATCTGGTGAGTATGGCAATTTTGGTGAGTTCTTGATACTTGAAATAATTGACTCGTTCTCCTGTTTGATCGACTTTGAGATTTCCTTTATTGGTGACGAATTAATATCTACTGGTCTGTTCGTCGAGCTGAAAGAACCACGAGGTGTCTTGATCGAGCCTTGGTCCGACGAGGAGCTCGTCAGTGCTGCCAAATTGGATAACGAAGGAGCGGTTGTATCAAAGTTGGTTGTCGATTCATCAATATGGGTAACGTATGACAATTTTTCACTTCTGTAATTCTCATACAGGAAATTCGTAGTCAGGTCTTTGAAATCCTGTAAATGACTGCCAAATATAACGTTCTTAACCTTCAGGAAATCGGAATTCGTCTCAACATCAACCAACCCCCATGGATATTTTCTAGCAAACTTCAGCTCATTTCCGATTTGGTACTTTTCTTGAGAGCCAATGACCGCAAAAGGTTGCAATTTTTTCAATGTGATATTCTCTTGGATCGTCTCCGGATCATCTTCAGCCTCATCGTAGTTGAACTCGAAAACTGGAACGCTGTATTTTTCAATATCGTATAATATGTTTTTCTTGAAAGCTTGTAACTCAGCTGGAGTGAAAGAGTCCGCTTTACTTATAATCGGTAAAACATTCACATACTTCGACAACTTCTTGATCGCTTCAACATCCAACTCCCTCAATCCGTGCCCTGTCGCTTCAATAAAGTAGAGGCAAATATGCACTCTTGTGTCTTCAAATTTAGGGTTTCTTCTAATTCTCGTCTCTTCGGCCAACACGTTGTCAAACTGTCTTTTCAAAAATTCAACAATCTCAGCAAAGCAAATCTCGTTATCAATATTTGCACCAAATCCAGGAGTATCAAGCACTGTCAGCAATATTTTGGAACCGTCATCGTCTACAATCTCAATATTGCTTGACGTGATGGATATCGTAGGCTCTACGTATTCGCGCAGCGGATTGAACTCCCTCGGTTCATGCGTCTGTGTCGAGTTCCCTGTGTACTGCAAAACAGCAGGCTCCTCGATCGAAGAACCTATTGGGCTGTATTGATGTGGTAACAGGTTTGTATCCAGCAGCGCGTTAACAAAAGTGCTCTTCCCCGTTCCAGAGCAGCCTGTTATCATGACAGTGTATTTGATTCCGCGTTTCGCATCACTCTTGTATCTCAGAAAATGGGTCGTCATGTTTCCTGAAGATCGCGCTCCCTCGTGATCCAGTCGTTCTCTTGTTGTTTCTTGTAGGATCCTCTATACCGTTGAAAGCTCGGCCTGGAGTTTGAGGTCTGAATTTTGAAATTAACGTGTCGTGTCCTGATAAAGTAATTTCTGTTCACGTGTTTGTATATTTCCAGTTACAGGTAATTTCCTTTATAGGAATATAAAGTAATTTATTCAAACTTTTTTTTTTTTTTTTTTTTTTTTTTTTTTTTTTTTTTTTTTTTTCTTTTTTTTTTTTTT
>JAKTRK010000094.1:0-20101 GCA_030579675.1 Liangdongia quercuum | reverse complement strand
GAGAAGCAACGTCATTCTGCGAGAAGAAATAAAAAAAAAAGTAGTACGAATAGGCGGTTAGCGTCTCATGGTCGGTCGCCTGGAACAATACTGCTGTGGGGTTTGGCGTTGGAGAATAGCCAGTCCATCTACTCAGCTCTTCGCTTCAATCTAATCTGCAATCTCAGCCCGAAATCTGAAATTGGTCTATTTCATCAAGGTTTTTAAGCCCCAAAAAAACCTACGCTGTGTCTCAGTGCTGTAGGTGTTCACCAAAGGAAGGAAAAAAAAAAACAAAAACAGAGAAGCAAAAAGGAACCCCGATCCCGATAAACAGCACCTAAAGAGTCGAATTGTCTTGAAGAATGTCATTCCAGGGAGGATCAGGTCTATCGCAGCAACAAGTTCAGTCGGCAGCGGATTCAAAGTCGAAA
Source organism: Liangdongia quercuum (assembly GCA_030579675.1). Taxonomy (NCBI): domain Eukaryota; kingdom Fungi; phylum Ascomycota; class Saccharomycetes; order Phaffomycetales; family Wickerhamomycetaceae; genus Liangdongia; species Liangdongia quercuum. The sequence continues at coordinate 19,688 of JAKTRK010000094.1, read as the reverse complement.
TTCCAGGAAGAAGATCCTGCACAGAACGTTGAGTTCAGCGTTCCACAGTCAGCGCAGGCGCCTTCTACGACCCCTCAGTCGTTTGGTGTTGAGGGCTACAACTATCAGTACTCCAATTGTACAGGCCGCAGAAAAGCCCTGCTTATAGGGTGCAACTATATAGGGACTCCAAACCAGCTCAAAGGATGCATCAACGATGTTCATAATGTCAAGAACTTTTTGTTGCAGAATGGGTTTTCGGAGGATAACATGGTCATCTTGAGCGACGACCAAACGCAGCTGATCAAGGTTCCTATGAGAGAGAATATCATCAAAGCAATTGGCTGGCTAGTGAACGGTGCACAGCCAAACGATTCCTTATTTTTCCATTATTCGGGTCACGGTGCTCAGATGCAAGACACAGATGGCGACGAAGAGGACGCCATAGATGAGACCATTGTTCCGCTGGACTTTGAAACCAATGGCCAGATCACTGACGATGAGCTCCATCGCATGATGGTGGACCCTTTAGTTGCCGGTGTGAGGTTGACAGCCTTGTTTGACAGTTGCCATTCTGGATCCGTACTGGACTTGCCCTACACCTATTCGACAAAGGGCGTGCTCAAAGAGCCTAATCTTGTCAAGGAGGCCGGAGAGGGCGTTTTGAGCGCTTTCAGCTCGTATATGTCTGGAGATCAGGCAGGAGCTATCCGTGGGCTTAAAAGTGTATTTACGCTGGTTTCAAGTGGCGGGCCAAATCAAGAAGCATATGAGAAAACCAAGAGAACAAAGACTTCTCCTGCGGATGTCATCATGTTCTCTGGCTCTAAGGACGACCAAACCAGCGCTGACGCTAACGAAGGGGGTGTCCCTACAGGTGCAATGTCCTATGCGTTCATCAAGATCCTGTCCAACACCCCTCAACAAACATATCTATCGCTGCTACAGAACATGAGAAAGATCATGGGTGGGAAATACAAACAAAAACCACAGTTATCAACTTCTCATCCCACGGACGTTAACTTGAAATTCTTCATCTGACCAAGTCATGTGTATGATAGACATTTCCCACTTAATGACACAATTATATTGGTCTTTAGCAAAGTAGCGAGAATTTATTCCAACCCCGTATTTGAATCAGTACTGATGACATCCAATCGATATGTATATGTATATGAGAACTCATAACTAAAGTGAACTAAATATAACGAAAGAAAAAAAAAAAAAAACGTCACCTAATTTCGAAAATCACGACATAAGACCAAAGAAAAGGCAAAGTATACTCACACAATCACACATTTCTCGTTAGTGGTGTCAATCTTTTCACCTTCAATTTGTTCCAGTAAAGTGAGAAAGATCTTGCCTATATCGCTATTCTCAGCTGTGCTAACCTTCGCGCTTACTTCAACGTATGGGATATTGAACTCCTTAGCTAGTTTCAGCCCTTCTTCTTTCGAAACTTTCCTTTGCAAATCCAGCTTGTTGCCCACCAGGACCATAGGCACATCATCTGCTCCAATAGAATCCAAGATCTTGTCTCTTATAACTGGCAAAAGCTCAAACGATGATCTGCTATTTATAGCGTAGACCAAGACATAGCCATGAACTATTGTCGAATCAGTAATTATGGTGAACTCATCTTGCCCTGCAGTGTCCAGGATCTCAACCTCATATGTCTGATTTCTAAATTTGATCGATTTGTTGAACTGGTTCTGGATAGTTGGATAGTAGCTTTCCAAGAAATAGTTGTCAACGTATTGAACCACAAGTGTAGATTTTCCAACCCCACGAGCTCCAACTACTGATATTTTGCGAGTTCGAGATGCCATTTTCCAACTGCTGAAGAATAAGCTTTGACCAACTCCAATGAGCTCTAATACTCAACTCTGAAGCTCGCTAAACCCGACTTCGAGGTGACTTTGTCGAAATTGCTAACGTTGTGGTTGCAGAACTTCAATCTTTGATTATGTCATCTTGAAATACTTAGACCGCAACTAGAATCCTAGTTCAGCATCGAAGAACGAAGACAAAGGGTGAAAAGGAAAGGCTGAAAAGTCGGCCAATGAGCATGGAGGGCTTGAAGAAGTAGAAGTATGGTTCTGCGTACTACAAAGTTTGAGCTAACAGTTCTTTGCAAACATTTTCTACAAAAAGAATTTTATATCGTTTCTCCATCTATTCTAATTTACATCAAGCTATCTACATAAAACATCTAGTCGCTAGTGGAGCACTCCACAAACCCATAACTTTCCTCAGACTTTTCTTTGACTATATTCAAAATTCTCCCAAACTGATATTCCTTTGGTAGAATACTGCAGCAGCAGAAGAAACATCCTTAGATGAACAAATCTGCCTTCTTCAGCAATCTTAATACGGTATCGGAAGGTTTAGCACCAACTGATAACCAATATTTAGCCCTATCGAAATCCAATTCGACGTGCTTGACCGGCTTGACTGTCATCCCGGAAGGTAGCTTCTTCAAAGGTGGCGCTATTGGATCGTATGTCCCTATCACTTCGATCGGTTTCTTGTCTCTTGGTGTGCGTGAATTGGCGACAACAATGTTGTATACAGGTTGGTTCTTTCTACCAAATCTCGCCAATCTCATACGTAATATATTCTTCATGGCGTAAACGCTCCGTTACTCAACACAGTGAAACTTAATAGCTCGACCTGCCAGGCTATATTTCGCCAATTAGGTCGTATTTCGACTGTTCACGCACAGCTCTTCAAGTTTTTTTTTTTGAGCCCTTATAGATAAAGATTACCCGGGTGTCTTAAAAGGGAATCAGGTCGTAAATACCATCAACGATACTTCCGGAATTGCATTCTGGAACTAGCTTAATATAGTAAGTTCCGGGACGATGAGGATGGGAGAAAAAAATTTTAGAAGACATATAACTTTATGGGCCATGGGTAGAAGTCGATACGATCGATAAATTGGAGCTGAAGATGTCGAGTGAGGATCTCAGTAATGAAACGCTGGAGTTTGAACTCAAACTTCAGAAGCTCAGATCTCAGATCACTTCGAAGCTGGACAATCAGAAGCACCTTGCTCTAGTCTTGTCTGCAGTTGAGGAAAATATCTCTGCAGATCAGAATAACCAAAATTCTAAATCTCCTGTTGCTTACTTCGTCTCGTTTCTAGCACTATTAGAGCAGTCAATAAATAGCGATACTGATGAGATACTCGATCAAAAGCTAGCATACTCTGCGTCATACCTATTGGATTTAGTGCTTCCCTCTATTCCAAAAGCTCTACTGAGATCCAAGTTTGCAGAAATCTTAACAAAACTTGCACCGGGTATAACAAACCCCAACTCTGAGGCCCCTCTGATAAAGTCGTCTATCGGTTCTCTGGAAGCTCTTTTGATTGCACAAGATTTAAATTCATGGAATGACACATCTTTGAAGATCAATCCGAAAAGAGGGTTTGGTGGGTTATTGGAGTTCTCACTAGATCCTAGACCGAAAGTTAGGAAAAGAGCTTTGGAAGCTATTAATAGAGTTCTTTCAACGCCGCCACCAGGGCCAGCTCTAGAGCACCCGGCTGCTGCATCTGCTGTTGACTTTGCATTGAATAACGTTGTTACATTGCTACAGAATAAACCAAATCAAAAGACTAACAAGGAACACAGTGCTCAACTCATACATTCTTTGAAACTCATCTCATCTATTGCTTCTGCAAACACATGGCCAACTTCTAAGTTCGAGGTGTTGTGCGATTTATTGTTAAAAATCTCAAAGACAAACGACCAGTTTTTGGTAGCTGCTGCCTTCAATGGGTTTACTGGATTATTCAATTCGATGACTACTGAAATCGACCATGACAAATTCGTTAAGGTTCTGAATATAATATTTGATCTAAGACCTTCGGTAAATGACTCAAATCTGGCTGCTGCGTGGATAGCTGTGGTTGCTAAGGGTGTCAGTTCATACTCAAACGTTGAACCACTAGAGTGTCTCAAGAAATTGCCTGAAGTTTTCAAGATTTTGAAAACCTTCTTTGCATCTGAAGTCTCTGATATCAGAATTAGTGCTTCTCAGTGCTTAATATCTATTTTCAGCGAAGCTATACCAGATGAGCTTTTGTTGTTACCCACGAAAAATGGCGTGAGCACTGAAGTCTATGAAAATGTAGACGAAGTGATTTCTAATATTGCAGAACCATTGACTGAACTTTTGTCAGTGGAATATGCCCATTCAACCAAAGAGATTTTAGAAGTCTTTACTGCAGCATTCGATAAACTGAGGTTTAGGGCCAACCCTGATTTTCTGGAAGCTCTAAAAATTATTGGTGAATGGAGAACGAATGAAGATTTTGAGTATATCTCAAGTGCAGATTCTGTTATTGGAGCTGCTATTTGTCATTTGGGACCTGAAACAGTACTGGGTGTTTTACCTTTGAATTTGTTAGATTCTAAAAAGGAAGGTAGAGCTTGGTTACTCCCTTTGTTGAGAGACAATATTCGCTTCGCTAGATTGGGTTTTTTCATTGAGCATTTCATCCCATTAATTAAAACTTTTCAAGAAAAAGTTGATAGCAGCAATAAGGAATCGGTGCACTTCAAGATTTTCAAAACTATCATTGACCAAATATGGTCTTTGTTACCACATTTTGCTGATCTACCGTCTGATCTAACAGCCTCATTCACGGATGAGTTTGCACAAGAGTTAGCATCGTTATTATACTCTAATGTCGAAAGACGTGTAAACATTTGTCATTCCTTGAAGATGCTAGTAGAAAGTAACGTTGCTTTCGTCAATGGCGCTCTAGCAGAGGATTTAGTTATATCACAACAATTCTCTCTTGAGGAGGCTAAGCAAAATATCGAGAGCCTTTCTGGCAAGGCTCCAAATTTATTGGCTGTTTTGTTCAATGTGTTTTCACAGACAGCTCCAGAGTCCAGAGGATTTGTTTTGGAAACTATAGATGCGTATTTGAAAATTACTAAAGCTGGCGAGCTACAAAATGCATTCAATAAGGTTTCTGTTCTTCTTAAACAAGCATTGGATGATGAAAACCAAGAGAATACTCAAGATCAGCAGAAAGGAGTAGCAAAACTGAGTGCCACCATGATGGATTTGATTGTTGCCATGGCCAAATATCTTCCAGAATCTTCTCACAATGCGTTGTTTGCAATTTTCAATCAATCCGTCACATCAAAAGATGCATTGTTACAAAAAAGATCCTATAGAATAATCTCCAAAATGGCAGAAAGTCCTGAAGGTTCCCAAGCATTGGTTAATTTCATATCTTCAATTGAAACTGTCTTTATCGAATCTAGCTCCTCTGTTCATATCTCCGCTAGAGCATCTCGTTTATCTGCTATATCAACTATTTTATCATTGCTTCCGACTACTGACTTATATTTCATTCCATCCATACTTTCTGAGATGATCTTAGCCACAAAAGATGTCAATGAGAAAACAAGACAGTTATCTTTTAAGATTCTGATAGATATGGGGAGAATAATGCTGAAAGGTGGTGTAGTCACCAACTCCAAGATTCCAGGCTTTGATAAAGAGACGCCAGATTCTGAAGCGAATCTAAGCGAGTATTTCACGATGGTCAGTGCAGGATTAGCTGGCTCAGCTCCACATATGATTAGTGCGACTATCACAGCTATCAGTTCTCTCGTGTATGAGTTTAAGGACGATATTTCAACTGAGTTACTAGTTGATATTTCATCTACTGTGGAGCTATTCTTAACTTCTAATAATAGAGAAATTGTTAAATCAACCATAGGTTTTGTTAAGATTGCTGCTATAAGCCTGCCGCAGGAAATAGTGGAGCCTAATCTGAGATCATTGCTTGTAAATCTGTTGCGTTGGTCTCATGAGCATACCGGTCATTTCAAATCGAAGGTGAAGCATATTATAGAAAGATTGATTAGAAGATTTGGAATTGAAGTCATAACAGAAAATTTTCCTGAAGACGATAGAAAGCTGTTGACCAATATCCGAAAATCCAAGGCTAGGGCCAAAAGAAGACAAACAGAATTAGAAGAAGAGCGGTCAGCTGATACAAAACCTCTCAGAACCTCATACGAAGACGTGATATACGACTCAGATTCCGAAGAAGAGTCTAGTGATGAAGAGGATACTAAAGGTAAATCAAAGAAGTCTGCTCAGTTCATTCTAGAATCTAAAGATCAACCATTGGATCTTTTAGATCCTCAAGCATTATCGAATATTTCTTCTTCAAGACCGAAGAAACACGGTAATCGCAAGATTGACGCAAGCAAGTTTGAGCAAAATGGTAAACTACACTTTAGTGAAGCGGATAATAATCGCTCTGAAAACGATCCTTTGAGTCAGATGACATCTGGTATCAACGCTTATGTTGAGGCAGTGAAATCAGGTCCAGTAAAAGGACAGAAAAACAAATTCAAATTCAAAAGAGGTGCCAAAGCTACTGATGACAGTGGCTTTGATAATGACGAAGAGAGTGTTAGTTCAAGACCTCAGAAGTCAGGCCGTGGTGATTTTGGGAATGGTAATAGAATTTCAAAGCCGAAGAGTAAATTCAAAGCTAGAAAGAAGTTCTAGTGTTGTGTACATTTGTAATTTATCGTTCATAGATCAAGTATAAAACTTTTATTCGTTACATCTATCGTTGACTCGTAAGATCTGTATCTTTATCTCCTGCTTCTTGCTCATTATTGTTAGCAGACTTATGATATGGCAATTTCTCTTCTAAGTACTTTGGCGTTGGGCCTGCCACTATATGATCACTGTGGGAATTCAGTGATGTTGTATTAAGAATCGTGTTTTTGAATCTGTCTTCATGGCCAATCTTAGATTGTTTCAGCATCAAAAATTTGAGCCAGTCCTCTTCTAATGAACTTGCTTGAACTTCGCTCTTTGCTATGTCAGCACTCACGATTGATGCATCTACTTGAGAGCTTTCCTGCCGACCACTGTCGTTGCTATTCAAAGCATTGATATATTCTGGAATGATAGAATTTGCTTTCAGCTTATTGCTATTTATCATTTCAGGCGTCGGTTTGCTAACTATTCTAGCGTTCTCGGGCACACTTCCAACCACCCATAGTAAAAAACTTTCTGCTCCCTTATTACAGTCGTCACTCTCCTCGTAAACATCTAATATATTTGAAGGCTTCATCATTCCAATGTTCTGAAGAGCTTGTGTTACATCCTGTATTCTCACATCTTGCTCTCCATTTGCGTGTGCTAACATCAAAGTCTCTGAACCCAATAACTGAAGATGCCTTATATACAGGTCCGTTAGAATATCTATGAGTGATGGAGAGCATCTGTCGAAACCTATCGACCTGAGTATCTATAAAAAGAAAATTAGTATTACAGTTACTGCTAAACGTTTATGGGACGCACCTGTATCACTGTAATTCTGAGCAGCGCAAAGTTGAAGGAAGAGGCACTCATTGCTGCTTCTCTCGTTAGATGTAACTGCGTTGATGTTGTCTTCGAGTCTTGAATTCTTACGAGAATTCTGAACTAGGAAAAGTATGGTTTGGCCACTCGTATTTTAATTTTCTTCCCTTCGATGGAGTTGAAAGTGAAGAGCTGAGTACGAGATGACTGAACAGATATATCTTCAGACGTATATACTATGGCTATGCTGAGAGTGCCGAGAAGCAGATGCTTCTTCTTAGCACCAAACCTGCAGAAGTGTGTGTCTTTTACAGGGCTTCGCTACTTGTCCTCGTCGCATTTTCCAGCATCTAGTGATCTTATCACTAGTGCGTTGAAGCTCAAGAAGCACGAGCTGGACGTCAGGCAAGATACTAAGACATCATCTCCAACAGAGAAATCTGAAACTGAGCTTTTAATCAATCAAAATTGCAGTTCTTGCGGTATAAAACTTCAAAATAAAGATTCAAAAAAGGTTGGCTATTTCGAAAAACTGGCGACAAAGCGTAAAAGTAGGAGACGAAATCGTGGCTTTTTATCGAGTTTTGGAAAGCTTGGTCAAGAAGATAGGAACATAATTAGTGGTGGACTTGATCTGTTAAAAGAAGAGTCTCCTGGTACAGAGGAAACAAGTGTAAGGTGTAAAAGATGTTACAATGCTCTATATCACTCTATTTATAACCCTGAGGAGCACGTTGCTCTTAAACTAGAGGAAGCGCTAGAGAAGATACCAAGGGATGCTAATCTTCTGCATGTTGCATCAATGCAAGATTACCCTTTATCATTAATAAAATTTCCAGGCCGTAAGGTAAAGAACATTGTTAATAAAGCCAATATTTTTTTTTCCAATGAACAGAATGCCTCAGTGATGGCTTTGAATTATATTCGTGATCTCTCAATCAGATTGACAAATAAGCCATGCTCTATAGTGTCTGCTCAATCTAGATGGGGCTTGGAGAAACTACAAAACTCAATACCTGGAATAAGTTATTTAATAGGATATGTAAATACTGGCAAAACATTCTTAGTTAATGCACTGACATCCACTGCTGGTCATAAGAAGTTCAGATCCTCATCGCCATCGCCACTTCCAGCTTTCACGAGGGAATTCATTACTTTCGAATCGGATACCATGAAACTAATAGACGTTCCCGGGCTTTTACCTGCACATAATATATTCGAACATATCAAGCCGGAGTACATTAATGCCATGGTAAAAGGAAGAAAGATCCCAGCGCATCAGATAAGAAATGCGGCTTACACATCAGTAACCGCAGGACATTGCTACACATCAGGAGGATTATTTTTCCTTGTTCCCCCAAAGAACTCAATCTTACAAATAACCCCAGTTGTCGGACTTCCCACAGCTCAATATAGAGATCTTGAAAAGGCTATCAGTATTTGTCGAGATCCACCTGAGGCTCAACTAGCAAATGTTTGTGTCAAGCCTGAAACTATGGATAAACTCGAAAGATATGTTATACCTCCCTTTCAAGGAGTGATAGACCTTGTCATCAAAGATCTAGGTTTTTTGCAGATCAAACCGACTGGCAAAAAACAAGGCGATGAGTTATTCGAAGTTTGGGCTCCTGAGGGCATTGTTATGGGGATTCGAGAGCCTTTCGCAAAATATACTTCCAAGTCTGTCAGGAAGAAGGAATCGTTTGCTAAAGGTGTAAGAAGAGGCAAGCAGCAAAGCTTCGTTGCTGAAATACCAGAGTACAAGATATTTTCAAGGTTGTACAAAATTCCTAGTGATTGTGAAAATGCATGGGAAGAGATGGAAAGACAGTACGAGGAAGAGTGTCGCAACAATGGTGGAACTGTGGAACCATGGAACACCAAGGAAATAATCACAAGCGGCTGTAACAAGTATTGGATCGAGAAGCTTCCCTAAAAGCTACGAAATCCCTGGGAAGATGCTACACATGAAGATAGAAATATAAAATTACCCGGTTCTCAAAACATAAGTTAGCCACTCTGCCGTATATAGTAAAGCACCAGAGTACATCATCGAGATCTACGACTTGCAATCTAGTGCGAGAATGCCTGTTGACTATTGCCAAAGGTGTAAGCTTCCACTTGTAATTGATACTTCCCTATTAGGACTGAGTAAGGCGCAAGCGGGTTTGCTCACCGCAGGGAGAATTGGTTATGGGCGTGAAGACAAGCTTGACAGTGTTGCGATTGGGCAGGATCCCTATATACCGCAGGATAGGCTGGAACTACTAAATAAAGTGTCTTCAAATACTGATGGACCAATCCTGAAAAAATCTTTATACGAAACATCGGACTCTTTCGTGATTCTCCCTCAATTTGAGGGCAGTAGTGATGACAATAATGATGACAACGATTATGATGCTGATGACGGTTTAAACAAAACTATTTCCAACAGGATGACATCACTTTCGAAAATCTTCTCAGTGCTCTCCTCCAAGAATGAACTGGACTATCCGGTCTGTAAAGACTGTGCTCAGCTACTATTGAATAGGTTGAAAGCCCAGTACGAGAAGACCTCCAGAGAGAGAGACGTTTATATTCAATTTTTGGAAAAACTGAAGAACAAGAAGGCTCCATTGGCTTCTAGAACGGAAGAATCCATTAAAGAGGCTGATAAGTTGAAGAAAGAAGAAGAGGAGTTATTGGAGGAGCTCAAGACTTTAGAGCAAGAGAAATCAAATTTGGATAGTGAAGTAACACAGGTAGAGAAGGAATTGGAATTATTACAGAATGAACAGGAACTTTATTTTACAGAGGAGAATATTAGAGACTTAAAGATAAAAACGTTTATGGAGGAAAGGGATACAATATCTTCAGAGTTGGAGTTCAACATGACACAACTTGATAAGCTACGAAAGACAAACATTTACAGCGATACGTTTAATATTTCACATGATGGACCGTTTGGAACTATTAACGGGCTCAGGCTGGGTAGTTTAGATAGTTGTAAAGTTCCGTGGCAAGAGATTAATGCAGCATTGGGTTATATTGTGTTATTACTAGCAACTGTCTCTAACAGGTTGAATTTCAAACTATCTGGATACAATTTGAGACCCATGGGTTCCACTTCCAAAATCGAAAAAGTTGAAAGAGATTTGTCCAATTCAGGCAAAACTAAGGTCATAGTTATGGAGCTGTACTCATCGGGTGAATACCAAATTGAGAGATTGTTTAATCACTCAAAGTTGGACAATGCCATGGTGGCATTACTTGATATTGTTTCACAGCTCTCTGATAAATTCAAAGAGCTCGACTCATCAATAGACCTGCCATACAAAATGGTCAAAGATAATATTGGTGGTGCCAGTATAAAACTGTCTTCAAAGACTGCAGATGAAGAATGGACTAGTGCCTGCAAATTCTTGTTGACAAAGTAAGTTGAATCAAAAAAAAACAAAACTTAGCTATTCTACTGAAATACAGTCTAACTCTTTTAGCATCAAATGGATTCTAGCTTATTCGAGTGCACACATATCCTCGAGACGGTGATGACAAATCCGTATATAACACTAATATTAATGTCGAGCAAGTACTTGTAAGTTCAGTAACACATACTCAGAATCTGTTGATAAAACAGACGACAATTAGTCACTGAGTAGAAGTATCACTGATTGTAAATATACAGGCTCACCAGATTTTTTTCCCGATCAATTCTCACCGCAAGTCTTTCGTTACGGTACTTTTAGATCTTTCATTTCTTTTTGGTGTGGATGAAAATTAGAATTTTTTAATGATTGCATCCATTGCAAATAATAATGCCCTTTGCACCTTGAGATTGAGCAAATAACATTTATAACTTGTATCCGGGGTACTCTTGGTGCCGGAAACCACAAGTGGCTCAACAGGTTTAACTGAAGGTGATATTAAAATAGAAGTACTTTTTGTGATTGTGTGTTTCATAATACTTAACTGACTCATCTCTATTAGGTGCCACTAAATCCTTTGCACACTCAAAATAGATCATAAATTCAGCAACAACCTCCTGCATTGATTGTAATAGAGATAATATGACCGAGGTGGAGGTTATCGGGAAAGATGGTACTAAGCAGAGGTTTGAAACTTCGAGGTTACTGAGCAAGTTGAAGAAACTAGCTGATGGTATTAACTCCAAATACGTTAATCTGGAGCTCATAGTTGAGAAAATCTCCAACTCCCTCCCCGATGAAGTTTCTCTAGACCAGCTTGTTGATTTGACTTCTGAAACACTAGCCACTATGTCGACAATACATCCTGATCATGCCCAGTTGGGGGCTAGGCTCTATGCTGAGAAACTTCAGAGGGCAGCTGCATCAACATTTTCATGCAACATTGAGAGATTGAGAAATTATTATAATAAAGAGCTTAAAAGGGATATGCCACTGATATCGGAAAAGCTGTCTAGCATAGTTACGAAGCATGCTGACAAGCTAGATGCTGTTATAATACCAGAAAATGATTTGAAATTAACGTATTTTGCAATTAAGACTTTAGAGCGTGCTTATCTATTGAAAATCGATGATCAAGTTTCCGAAACTCCTCAATATATGCTAATGCGGGTCTCTTTAGGAATACATGAAGAGGATATCGATGCTGCTATAGAGACCTACAACCTCATGTCACATCGTTACTTTATACATGCATCTCCTACGCTCTTCAACTCTGGTACTCCAATGCCCTACCTGTCGTCATGTTTTCTTCTGGGGATCACAGAAGACTCCATTGATGGTATTTACAAAACTTTACACCGCTCTGCCATGATTTCAAAAGCTGCAGGCGGGTTAGGAATCCATGTGTCAAATGTGAGATCCACCGGGGCATATATAGCGGGAACTAATGGCACTTCTAATGGAATAGTACCGATGTTGCGCGTCTATAATAACACAGCAAGATATGTGGACCAAGGCGGTAACAAGCGTCCTGGAGCCTTTGCTATATATCTTGAACCGTGGCATGGTGACATTTTTGAATTTTTGAGTTTAAGGAAAAACCATGGTAAGGAAGAATTAAGAGCTAGAGATCTATTCTACGCTCTTTGGATACCCGACTTGTTTATGGAAAAAGTGAAGGCCAATCAAGAGTGGGCTTTATTTTCTCCAGATGTCGCGCCAGGCTTGAACGAAGTTTATGGTGAAGAATTTGAAAACCTATATAACAAATATGTTGCAGAAGGACGAGCCACAAAGATCGTAAAAGCTCAGAAGCTATGGTATGCCATACTAGAGTCTCAAACAGAAACAGGGGGACCTTTCATGTTATACAAAGATTCTTGTAACAAGAAGAGTAATCAAAAAAATTTGGGTACAATCAAGTCATCCAATTTATGTTGTGAAATTGTTGAATACTCATCTCCTGAAGAAGTTGCTGTTTGTAATCTAGCTTCGATTGCTCTACCTTCATTTGTTGAGGATGGAGTTGATAGTACATGTTACAATTTCACGAAATTACATGATGTTGTAAAGATTCTTGTGAAGAACTTGAATAAGATTATCGATGTCGGTGCATATCCAATAATTGAAGCCGAAAGAAGTAACAAAAACCATAGACCAATAGCAATAGGTGTTCAAGGATTAGCTGATCTGTTTATGAAACTAAGGCTAGCATTCGATAGTGAAGAAGCTAAAGTATTGAATATTCAAATATTTGAGACAATATATCACGCATCTATTGAAGCTTCAATCGAGCTAGCTATGAAGTATGGCCCTTATAAAAGCTATAAAGGTTCGCCTGCTTCCCAGGGCTCGTTGCAATTCGATCTCTGGAATCATAAACCTACCGATCTTTACGATTGGATAGAACTCAAGCGCAAGCTCTCTAAACATGGCTTAAGAAATTCATTACTTGTTGCTCCAATGCCTACCGCTTCCACGTCTCAAATCCTGGGGTTCAATGAATGTTTTGAACCGTTAACTTCCAACTTATATACGAGAAGAGTGCTCTCTGGTGAATTTCAGATGGTTAATGAATATCTGGTCAATGATTTGGCCGACTTAGGAGTATGGAATGACTCCATAAGAAATCAAATAATCGAGCATGACGGATCTATCCAAGGTATCAGTATCATACCTGAAGAACTGAAAAGACTCTATCGGACAGTATGGGAATTGCCGCAAAAAATCATTATTGATCTAGCGGCAGATAGAGCACCATTTATTGATCAATCACAAAGTATGAACATTTTCATGAAAGAACCAACAATGGGTAAGCTTACGAGTATGCACTTCTATGGTTGGAAGAAAGGTTTGAAAACTGGGATGTATTATTTAAGAACCCAAGCTGCAAGTGCAGCAATCAAGTTTACGGTTGACAAAACAGCACTGATTCATTTCTCTGCTGATCATGAATGTAAAATTGATATCACGAAATTAAAGAAAAGAAAGTATTTGCCTATGCAAGACCAAGTACAATCGAAGAAATCAAAACAAGAAAACGATCAAGTCTCTGCGAGTGATGAGTATGATATACATTCAACCACTCCTTTGGCATGTAACCTAACTGACCCTGTTAACTGTGAAAGCTGCTCAGGGTAATTTCACGAATTCAGCTATCGTTTGTAAATAGGAAAGCTTTCAGTGAAAATATGTATATATAGTTAATATACTACAAAAGTACTCTACAAAATTTTTTTTGAAGGCACATATTCAAAATAACAACAATGGAACTGTGATATTACCATCGAAGAAAACTTAGTACCAAATGATCTACTGGACAGTTAAGTATAAGTTTTCAAATCATAATGGTGTACAAACTCAATATACTAACTTAAAGGAATTCATCAACCGGGAATGGCATGATGAGATAGCGTTGATGACTATATTATCTATCCGGGTAACATGATCTTATCCGAACTTCATATATGGACGAAGAGCTATACCTTTGAGTTCACTTTTAACGTAAACTGCTCCACCACTTGATAATGATATCGATGTTTCAAAAATTCTCGGCATTTTCGATCCTCCTAGTTGCTAGGATTGTACTCGGATTCAAGTTCGAGCACGAAATACCGTTGCTCGACAACAATCTGTTCAAATCTAACGATGAATTGAACTGTCCAATCACTCTACCGTTATCATGCTCAAATGTCACTGTTATTGATAACCCTTGTTGCTTTGAGTACCCTGGGGGAATCATATTACAGACACAGTTCTGGGATTATAATCCATCCCTTGGTGACAACAACACTTTTACGATTCATGGATTATGGCCAGATAACTGTTCAAAAGACGGAACTTTCCAGCAAAATTGCAACCCTAGACTAAATGTTAATGATGTTACTCGCGTTCTTGAAGAATTGGGTGAGGGTGAGCTACTCAAAAAGATGAAAAGATACTGGAAAAGTGCCAACGGTCGAGATTCAGATTTATGGAAACACGAATTCAATAAGCATGGTACTTGTGTCACAACCTTGAATCCGTCATGTTATGGTGAGGGTTTCAAAACCAACGAGAATGTTGCTGATTATTTCAAGGTTGCTGTCGATTTATTTGATACACTTCCAACTTTTCAATGGCTGGGAGAAGCTGGGATTGTACCAAGCGATGACCGGACCTACACTAAAGATCAAATTTCCAATGCATTGAATTCTAGATTTGGACGTGAAGTCTACTTTGCTTGTGATTCCAACAGTGCATTGAATGAAGTGTGGTACTTCCATCAGATTCAGGGATCACTGAGAGGAGAAAGATTCCACAGAATAGAATCATTCAACTCTCCTAGATGTCCGAATGAGGGCATAAAATTTATACCAAAATCGACATACGATGGGTCACCAACTTCTACAGTAACTAGACCTCATCCTACTGGTGATATATTAGTCGGAAGCCTAAAACCAGTAGGTCAGAATGGATGTCTGATCCGAAATGGGCAATGGTATACTAGTGGTAGTTGTGCAACTTACCGGCTAGAAAATGCTCAGTTTGGAGGGTTTAATCTAAAAACAGGGGCAGGTTATTGTTCTGTGAATGAGAACGGGGAATTCTCTTGCTCCAATGGAAACGAACCTTACCAATTTGATTACGATAAAAGCACGCACTTTATATCGGCAGGTGGTGTCAATATTTGGCATGCTGATAAGATTCCAAGAAGATTTGAAAAAGTTTCGATCAGCCCAGGCGAGGGAGATCTCGTGTTCAAATTGAGGTTTCTATGAAAACTGACGCAGATACATTACAAAACGCATATATGCATATGAGAACAGATGTGCTATTTATAATAACTCTATTGATATTAAACAGCATTCAATATAAATACTCTGGTAGTTTAAAGTTTATTAAATACTCAGTCGTAGAATCGTCATATTTGGTTGAATTCAGTCCCCTTGTTGTATTTTGATTCAGCTGGACACTAAAACCTTTCAGCAAAGACTTTTGCTGTTCGTTGATTTGCATTAACTGCTGGTTTCTCCGTTGTAGTTCAAGCTTATCAAGCTTATATTTGTTTGACTTTTTGTAAAGAACTGAGAAGTTTGATTCCAAAAAATCTATATAGCTATTCAGCTGCGTTATCTGGAGTTTGAGTTGTGCTACCAGGTGCTGTTTATCTTTCAATTGTTCTGCGAGCTTGCTCAGTTTCGAGTGCAGTTCTAGGATCTCAATTTCCGAGGATTCAGGCTTGTCATGAAAAGCTGAACCTTGTTCTCCCTTCAATCTCTCCTCATTAGTTCTAGGTGCTAGTGGTTGATGAGGCAGTAGATGGTACTTGTCTACCAAATCCTGAAACTTTTTAGATTGTCTAGATTGCTCGTTGGGAGATATTGAAGATTTTGGAAGGGTTAAATATGTGTTATAGTTTTGTTTCAAGTTATCCGGTTCTCGTCTATATTTGGATACGTCCTTTGGCTCGAATTCAGCACCGTCTTGAACCCGGCCAGAAGCGGCAACTTTGTTCCATAACTTTTCCCTTTTCACTTTGTTGAGTAAAGCAGTATCAGGTTCATTAAGATAGTTGGAGTTTTCGTTTATAAATGATGCAGACCAGTTATGGAAACTTTGGATTCCCGAGTGGTCGAGGTCCTTACTGAAGTCTAGAGTGTTTTCCTGTAGGGGTTCAAGCATTGACCTCACACGATTCTTTGCTCTTCTATTACGGCGCCTCAAATCCGTTAGAGTCGATAAATTGTTAGGGTTGGTAGTTTCGTCATGATCTTCATCACAAGTAGTGTGCTCTGTGAATATTGCTGAAGGTGTAGCGGAATGATGCATTATTAGCTAAATTAACGGAAAACTCAGAAGCTATGCAGAAAGATCTAGACGAAAGTTTGAGAAATCGAAAACCGTTACTCTTGCTCAAATTCTACAGTGGATTTCCGTCTTGCTATGTTTTTGTACCACTATGTTGTGTCCATTATTCAGGTTTGTTTACTTTTTAAAAATATTCGTGATCACAATACCTTTAGAATTGGGATTCCACACCTTACTAAGTTTATCTAAATGCCTCACGTTCCCCTGTGGTTCTCGGAAATACTGCTCCTCCGAAGCTTGTGGTATCAAAATAGACTTACGGGATTCAGATGACGTATATGATGACAGAAGTGCGCGCATAATTGCATCATACTGCATTTCTATGCGCATATGTGTTTGTTCTAGAATTTCGGTTTAGGATTTCCGAGGGCAAATTTAGAATTAGTACTTGCTTCAAATTATAAATATAAACACCACCTTTTTGGCGCTGGTTCTCAGTCACAGTATCGCAGCGGCCGCTGACCCTGAGCTTGTACCACTTAAAAACAAAGCGCTTGCTTTGGTTCTGGCTCTATTCTACTCCTCTGCTTTAGAAGAGATAACTAGTCGTTCCAAGTTCTCGAGGCCCATCTCAGCAGCCCCGCCCCGCACAGGTCTTTAACCTCATCAGCGCCTTACTAAATAAAACCCCAATTCAAATTGACAGTGAACCCATCATTCGACTTCTCTCCGGACCGCAGATAATGCCTACTATTTCTCCACCTAGCATGCTGAACCCACCTAGCATTATAGTCAATGATCACCGTACGCGGCCCGCTGATTTCTCTGCTCTTCCTGTGGGCATCACGGCTTCCTCTTCCAAGTTTTACAGTCTCTGTGCACTCTCTGTGGCACCAATAAACAGCATAATCGCCTTCACAGGTATTCTCAATGACACTTCAAGACAGACAGTTGTCATTGACCTTAGACCGTTCGGACAATATTCAAAGACCCGTATAAAAGGCTCTCTCAGTATTTGTGTTCCCACAACCTTGTTGAAAAGATCATCATTCAGCCTTTCCAACATCTTCAAGACAATGTCGGATCCTCATAGATGTATATTGGATGAGAAATTACAAAGTAAAGAGCCTTTGGATATTATCTTTTATGACATGAACTCTACCAACTCGCATTGCTCGTTACATCTGTACCAGATTATAAGAAAGTTCGAAAACATATCGAAAGACTACAACCACAAGTCTATACAGCTATATTTCATCAACAAGGGATTCACAGGATTATTAGAAGAGGATGACAACTTGCTATCGAAAGAAGACTCCATATTCGATTTACAAAAGCTTCAGTCCAGTAGAAACTCATCTGATTCGAATTCCTTAGCAGACTTCCAATTGCCTTCTGCAAACCCAACATCTTCGTTTCTGGTGTCTATGAAAAACAACTATGTTACTGTTTCTAACAGTGGCGATGCCCGATTAATTACTCCTATATTTAGTCATCCAGATCTGCTACCAGCTTGGTTGCAACCTTTCATAAATTCAAATTCAATTGATAAAATTATACGAAACTTCGTCAGAATTGAAACTTTGGAAAATGCCCGAATAGAATCTGTTGTTGCTCATAAAAAGCATTCTCCTTCAATATGCTCCCCAAGCTGCTTATGTCCAAGCTGTGATCATCTAAACTATAACATTATGGATGGCTCAGAGCACGGTTTCAAAAATAGATACTCTAATATTCTACCCTATGAGCACTCCAGAGTCAAATTAGTTGCGTCTCCAATGTCTCCTGGGAACTTGAACTTACAGTCTTTTGCTTCTAACTCTAACTCGCCTTCTAAAAGTTTAAACCTGTTGGATAACACCATCAAAGATGACTATTTCAATGCCAATTTTATAAATGTTCCTAAAATCAACAAGAACTCCCACTACATTGCCACTCAAGCACCTTTACCATCGACTATTGATGATTTTTGGAGAGTAATTTGGCATAATGGGGTGGACGTCATTGTCTCACTAACCGATTTGAATGAAAACGGCATACAAAAATCAGATATATATTGGAAGCACCCACAAGTTGAACTTTTGGAAGAAATTGAAGATTATGAAGGTTTAACAAATTTGACTCTTCGAAAACTCAAACTCAAAAGAAGAAACGTCTCAAGAGTCATCAAGCAGTTACATTTCAAGAGTTGGGCTGATCATAATATCACAGACTTTTCGGATTTATTGAAACTCGTTTCTATTAAGGATGAAGTATCCGATAATCGGCTTAAACCTGTTGTGGTTCACTGCTCAGCCGGATGTGGGAGAACAGGAGTTTTCATCACTGTTGATTTGATCTTATCAGCTTTCAAGTTCAGCGACTCTGACAATGATGAAGAAGATCTTGGAAATAGTATCGATATCTGGAAAACCAAGCAGGACCTTATTTACTTCACGGTGCATCAATTACGGAAGCAGCGTATCTCTATGGTTCAAAACTTGAATCAATTTATACTTTGTTACGAAACCATTTTACAATATTTCTACAAAATCAACGATAAAGCATGAACCCAACACATTTTCATCCACTTTCGCAAACCGCGCTGTTGAAACGGGTTTGTAACTGGATATAGTTGAAGAGCTAACTTATTTATCAATAGCATGTTTCTTATATTGACATCAGGACATGTTTTCTCATATCTCTATTATAGTCGAGACTCAACTCAAGTTGAAAAATTTCAACATCTGCATTATTTTTCATACATATTTAATAGTGATTTATCGTGACGAATGAACGAATTCCTTAGTTTGTAGTTCAGGGATCAGATTTTAATAGCATGAGTCAGCTCGATATTTATGATATCGCACATACCCGCGCGAAGTAAACATTCAAAACTCACAAATCTGGGTAGGTAATCGCTACTCCTAACTGTAAATATATGCTTGGATTTTGTGAAGGCTCTTCAACCTGGAGATGGTGTTTAGGGGGGTAGGGGGGTGAATATGCAGAAGCAGGTATCCTATAGCGGCTTAGTGATGAATCGATGCCTCCAGAGGAAGAAATAGATCGAAGAAAATGTAAATACTGGGGAATTTGGATCTCAAGGGAAGTTGTTAGCGCAGTACATATAAGTTTATTACCCTTGAGAAACTGTAGAATGTTTTGCAAAGTGAG
>JAKTRK010000093.1:0-20378 GCA_030579675.1 Liangdongia quercuum | reverse complement strand
GTTGATAAGAAAAAGTGACTAGAAACGTTCTGAACGGGTATAAAAAAAAGGGACGTTCAGCGTATTTGAGGTTATCATAGAGACATAAGTGACTACAAAATCGGTTGATTCTATATAATGGTGGTGAGCTTGATAAGCATGGTGTCTGTTGAAAAGGGAGATCAAGAACCGAAGCAGAAGAACACAAGGTCAAAGCTGGGCTGTTTCAATTGTAAGTTTGATTCTTATCATTATTTTGACAGATGAATAGCGACAAATGACTGACATTGACATTGGCAGGCCGCAAAAAGAAGAAGAAGTGCGATGAACTCAAACCAGTGTGTTCTTCTTGTGCCATAAGGTGTATTCGGTGTAACTGGCCGAAGACCCCTGAAGAGAAATTGCCGGACAACTACACTGTTCCTACGGTGGATCGAGAGAAGATGAAGAAGAGAAGGTACTCAAGAGCATTCGTCAGCATTGAGTTTGAGGGTGAAAAGAAGATAGTGAAAACAGTCAAGACATCTATAAGAGACCAGATTGCTCGCCAGCACGTATTGACACTCGATGTTGCCCAAAGTGATAGGATTAGCGAGATGAATGCTGAGCTGGAGAATATCGAGAAAGAGAATGATCCGTGCGGCAAACGTATTGTACCAAAGAAGGAGGAAGTTGATGACACAAAGATCTACAATGGACAACTAGTCCCATATGAGATCAAAGATATTCCCTCCTCTATGTACAGCGAGATTTTGCTGAACTCTTGTATTGACGGATTTATTAAACGTTCAGGTCCCCAGTTGACGCATCCATTGCTCACTACAATCGCAAACTTCTCGCCGCTTATCAATCAGAACGAGATAATGAGGAAAGTTGCATTGGCATGTGGGATTGCCCACATGTCGTGGGTAAGACCGGAAGTTTCACATTTGGCCTACATAAAGTACGAAGAAGCATTTAACGCCTTGAGCAACTACTTTCGTACCCACATTCTTGACACAGCAATGTTGAATCAGAACTGGTTATGTGCTGCAGCACAGCTTCTCTGTCTGTGTTCCAGAACGCAAGAGGACTCTGGTGGGAAGAATTGTGTCAAGAATCTCATACTCTCATACCAGATATTAAAGATAAGATTTGGTGCTCAGACTTCGTCAAAAAGGATTGAAAATGAAAACGATACCAGTGAAAATCTTCAGATCGAAATCGAGAATAGCCTCATTGATTTGGATAAGTGCTCAGATACCTCATTTGATCGTCACTTCAACAAGATGTATCTTGAAAGTTTCTTGTACAACTATAGTGCCACTTTGCTCATATCACCAGAGTCTGAGAATCTACCAAACCCATTTGAAGTATTCAAAAATCTTCGCCATCTTTTGAAAACGCCGCTGTTTGCTTGTGAGGTTGTGTGGATGAACAACCCCGTGTTTGGAGCAGCTATTGATTCATACGAAATATTAGTGAAGGCTTCATACTTATCGAAGCTTCTCTACTCTGATCCAGTAGAGGCACATCGGTCTGCTAAAAAGCTCTACGACCTGGCATGTTTCTATCCTGTCTATGTCGTACCCTTAGAGCTGAGAGCCGATTTCAAAAAATATGAAACTTTGAGGGATAGTGTAATTGTGTCTGAGATTGTTTTAAGATCTGCAAAGATTTTGTTGAGAAAGATTTTGATTCTTGACATAGATGAGACGGACACTATTATTCAAGCAGACGTGGATGTGATAGTAAGGCAACTGAAGAAAATCTCGACCTATTCACAGACTAAGGTAATCCTCACATTACCTTTACTGATTGGAGGGGCTGCTGCTATGAAAGAACAACATAGAGCCACTTTTATCGAAACCTGCTACGAGATTGGGGATCTGACCCACAGTCGTCACAGCTATTCTGTTATAAATGCCCTGCAAACCTGCTGGTATAGAGGTACAACTTCCAGTGATATTTCCTCACGGGGCCTTAATATCCTGTTCAACAGGGAAATGCTAAGTAAGATTGTTGTCTAAGTCTCAACGTTCTCTCGATCTAAAAACCTCTATGCCTAATTTAGGCCATATGTGATAAATGATGATGATAATGATAATAACGATAATACACGTACGATACCAGGTATTTATTTATCAATTGTAACAAATATACGTTTGAAAGATAACACAGATCGTCAGCCACTGGTTTTCAAGTCGAGTACATACTTTTGTAAATCAGATCCACTAGTAGCCCATCTATTAAACGAGTGAAAAGCAAGCGGTTCTCAGACCGCAAAGCGTTCTAAGCCTGAGACCTCAGCCGTACTCTATGGCACACTCCAGTCTTTACTCTGATTGCGCAAATCTACGAGCTCACTCTGTAACTATCGGTGTGATAATAAGTCCACCCTACATCCACCTTACAGAAGAGCTATATCCTTAACTTCCGGTCGTCTTTGATAGTAGCGGGTCATGTCCAAATAGATGCAAGAATGTCAAAAAGTTAAAGCCTCTCGTAAGACAGAGGGCTATCTGAGGTTCTGGATCTGCAGCCTGGTGTTCACTTTGGTAAGGGCATCAAGACACTTAGCGATGAAACTTTTCCAAATAAGCTCAGATGACGAGCCTCGATACCGGAAGGCTAACTTTTCGCTTTTGAAAGCTTCTTAAAGTCATACTACGTATCCAGCCGTCACGGTCCTTGTATAACATGATCCAGTAGCAGAGGTCAACGAGCATGGTATTCAGCACTTAGATTTCGTGCTGAACGATCCTCAGGAGCCTTCCCGGCTGCACACAACAAGGTTATCCAAAAATTCGACTTGTTGCTTTTAACGAATAGGGAAGTAATTTGTCGCCTCGTTAACCGCACATCAAGAACTTTATCTAGATAATTCCTATATCTGACCTTGTCAACGTGCAGGAAGGTCGAGAACCCGGTATCTACTCAGACTTCAAATATAGGGCTAATTGTTTCTGTTCCTGTAAAATTGACTGGCAGCTGGCTCGCTAACCTTGATAGGTGGCCTTATCTAGCACAGATGATCTTAGCTTTTTTCTTGCTAATAGCAGCAGCACCACAATCTTATCAAGACATATTGCTGACATGGGTGCCTCATTGGTACTATTTAAATACTGGTGTGACCTCCGATGTTTACCATTTCTTAGATGCATCATTAGCAACAACCAACACTTAAAGCTAACTGTATAATATCAATGGGTATCAACTACGAAGCTGTTCCAGGCACGACGCACTTGGTTGATCTTGATGGGCACATGAATGCTCGTCATTCCAAGGGAAATTCCCAGATTGTTCTGATTCCAACTCCTTCGGATGATCCAGATGATCCACTCAATTGGGGGCCTAGACGGAAATGGTTAGCGGTTTTTTGTATGGTTGTGTATACCTTTGGTGTTGGTGTCCCATCTGCTGCGATATATTCTGTTTTAACTAATATTGCTGCCGAGACCGATATAACTCTGAGTCAACTAAATGCCGGTACTGGTTACATGTTCTTATTCTTTGGAATTGGCTGTATGGTATTTCAACCTTTGGCATTGCAGTACGGTAAGCGTCCTGTGTATTTGCTTTCTATGTTTGCAACCTGCTTCATTTGTGTTTGGTCACCTTATTGTAAGAGTAACGGTGAATGGATAGGTTCAAAAATTCTACAAGGTTTCTTTGGTGCTCCTATAGAGTCTTTGTGTGAAATAACAGTCTCAGATATATTTTTCGAGCACGAGAGAGCCATGGGTATGGGGATCTATGCAGTTTCTCTTTTGACTTCAAATTTCTTAGCACCCATGGTTGCTGGATTCATTAGTGATGGAATGGCATGGAAATGGGTGATGTTCTTCTGTTCCATCTTTTCTGCTGTTTGCTTTGTATTCTTGGGTTTCTTTATGGAAGAGACTAACTATACCCGTCATTTAAGTGCTAAGAAGGATAACATTGTTACTATTGACGGTATTGGCAAAGACTCAGAAAACATCACCAGTATTGG
Source organism: Liangdongia quercuum (assembly GCA_030579675.1). Classification (NCBI taxonomy): domain Eukaryota; kingdom Fungi; phylum Ascomycota; class Saccharomycetes; order Phaffomycetales; family Wickerhamomycetaceae; genus Liangdongia; species Liangdongia quercuum. Next base: position 16,426 of record JAKTRK010000093.1, on the reverse strand, counting down.
TTCTGAAGAGCAAAAAGTTCAAGCTGTGCTCTCACATCAGACTCTTGAGGAGAGACTTCAAGAAACTAATGAAAACATATATAATGAAGTCGACGTTATATCATCTTCAGATGAAGCACCAGCAATAAGAAAATCAAATAAGAGCTGGATATCCAAGATGTCGCTAACAGGCGGTCGCAAAGAGAAATTTCTACTGTTCCACTATTTCTTAGGTCCTTTCAAAATGTGCAGATTCCCATCAGTCTTATGGGCAGGTTTTTTATATGGAAGTTCTCTGGTTTGGTTCAATCTGTTGAATGCTACTGAGGCTAGTATCCTAGGTGGAGCTCCTTATAACTTCTCGGCAGCCATGTGCGGTTTAGCCTATATTTCTCCAACCATTTGTTCTGTTATAGTCTTCCTTGTCTCTAGTGCTGCTAGTGATTATTCGAAAATATACTTTGCAAAAAAAAGAAATGGGTTATCTTATCCAGAAGACAGATTTTGGATTTTGATTCTGTACATGGTTCTAGGATTTTTGGCCAGTATCGGTTGGGGTGTTGGTGCTTATTATGGTGCCCACTGGATGGTTCTCGTTGTATCAATGGGTTGTCTAGGAGGGCTAGGTACAGTCGCTTGTACTATCGCAGCAACATATTGTTCGGATTCCTACAAGGAACTCGATACTGAAGCAATGGTTGTCGTGATCATGATCAGAAATTTGATGTCTTTTGCGTGTTCTTATGGTTTGACTGATTGGGTGGAAAACATGGGATATAAACATGCCTTTATCAGTTCTGCCTGTATACTATTCTTTTGCAATGGTACTTTTCTTGTGATGAGATACACAGGACCATATTGGAGAAACAGAACAAAACTCTTGTATTGGAAGCAGGTAGAGTATAACAGAAAAGTTGTTTCTGGTCACAAATAGCTGTTTAGAACATATAATTAACTATTCTTGAATTTTTGCTTAACTCTTGTCGAATTGACAGCTTTGTAGCATCTATCTGCAGTTTGCTTACCATCTTAACCATTCCTATGCTGTCTGTTCCGACCTATATTTGCTGAAAGAGTGGTACATCAAGTACTCTTGATTATACATTTAAGATTGCATATATATATATTCAATATTTTGAGGTTAAATTTATAAACGCAAAATAATTATAAAAATTAATTTTCCTAATTTCAGAACATGAATTGAAAGCTAAAGTGATACACTGCTCAGTCTATCTCAGTCTTGCTTTATTTTGAATTATGTATATAACCAACAGGAAGACTCTGATCCAGAAAGCCGTAAAGGCTCGAGATGCCAAAAATAAATTTGCCCTGGAAACCGCTGTGCGATTTCAATAGCTTCAGCTACAGCGATTCACCACATTCTCTTTATGGTAATACAGAAGTATTCCAATTGATCAAGCTTGGCCGAAATGTACTTACCGAAGTCATAGGGAGTATAATAATCTACAAGAAATCGGTCCTTAGTTTATCATAATGCTTTTCCATAGGTTATTAGAATCATGCTTAAGTTGAACAAGAAGAGCGAAATAAAAGCTTTTTTTATAAATCACCAAAAGAGTCGTATGTCTCCCTCCAGTTTGTGAAGAAACCTTTGAAAAACTTAACCCCTAATCCGACATCTTTGACACCAGTAGCAGCTCTGATACTGTGCATGGACAATTGTGCAATACCCAAATCAATAGTTCTAGCACCAGTAGCACTAGATATGCTTGGGCCAATGGTACCACCGGATCTCTCACCATTCTTGATCTGGAAGTATTGAACTTCATCACCATTGAGCTTTGAGATAGCTTCGATGAGTGCAAGACCAACAGTATCAGTAGCCATATGACCATTTGGGTCAAGAGCAATTGTGACACCTTTGTTTGGAACTGGATAATGATGTTCCAAATATTCGTTCTTATATGTTGGATTTAGGAGATGTGTAACGTCTGCCGAGAGGATGATAGAGTTAGCAAAGACTACTCTCGATGTAGTTTCAATCGACGCCTTCAAGGTTGAGCCCAAATAGCCTTCAACAACCCTCTCCACAATAGAGTTGACAAGTGAACTCTTTGCACCTTGTCTAGTCAATGAGCCAATCTCTTCATTATCGTATAACAAAACTTGGTTGAATGAACCACTTGGCAAGTCACTATTTTTAGTGAATTCTATGAGTGCAGAAAGTGCAGCAAATGAACACAATCTATCGTCAATTCTTGGGGCATATATGAAATCGTCCTTCAAACCACCGATTATTCCTCTTTGAACATCGAATAAATCCAAGTCTAGCTGAACCAGATCTTTCACATCAACTTCAGCAAGTTCTGCAATATATCTCAAGAGGCTGATAGAGTGTTTACCAACCAGTGGTGACTCTTTTTCGCTTTCAGTTGGTGGCTCCTCTCCATCAAAGCCATATCCAATCACTGGTACTGCTCTAGTCTCCTTATCCAATGGAGCATCAGCAACCTCACCAAAATGTGGAGCTAGAGTTGAAATTCTTGCAATTGGCTTAGGAGAAGAGTCAACGAGTTTTGTGATAATCTTACCTGATTTCTTGATTAAAACTCTACCCCCTAAACCTAAATCTCTATCAAACCAAAGAGGCGATAGACCACCAGCATAAGGTGCAACTCCTAGCAATTCATAGCCATCAATAGCGGTTTTTTTAGAGATCGGCTTCAATTTAGCAGCTAAGGCATCAACATGAGAACCAATAACTCCAGTACCCCTCTCTGGTGTCCAATTTGGACCAATGGCAAAAGCACCCAAGTTTGTACCACTACGAGTGGTATAGTAAAGTCCTGGTTCCAATTTCCCCCATGATTGCTTTTCAGATAGATATTTGAAGCCATTCTGCTCTAAAATCTCTGAAAAAAAACGTACAACATGATAAGTGGTTGGGTTTCTAGCTGTGAAACTGATATATGAGTCGGCGTATCTCGTGAAGTAGTCGGAAGATGACTTTGCCCTTGAACTGCGTGACCGAGTCTTTGAGTAGGAATCTACTGCTGCTTCAGAGTCTGAAGTGTTCTCCTCTTCCTCTCCTGAGTCGAAAGTAACCACTCTTGATGTTCTCGACTTGGATGGTCTTGCCCTTGAGGATGACGACTTGATGTCATTAATCATCGAAGTTGTGAGTTGCATGAACTCGAAAGCACGTTCTAGTTTGTTCTCGAGGTCTGTATTAGTTGCTCTAGACATGCTCATAGAGATATTAAGTTATGTGTCGGTTGACTGCACTACTGGGTACTATAAACGAGGATGCTATTGTTGAGAATTAAATATTAACTCAGCACCTGAAAATCATACGCCGTGGCTGGCTACCATTTCTTCGTGAACAGTATTGGTTCCCCACCTACCGCATAGAGATGACAATCGCATAATTCCCGAGAAAGGAACAAGTTAAGCCTATAAAAGGCATATATAGGCTCATAAGTACCTTATGATTCCTCCTCCATAGAGCTAGCTGCTCTCCTAATATATCGCTAGCTGAGCATAAGCGCAACTAGCGTCTTGGTGCCGAACGAGCAATTCCGACAGAGGCACTCACGTGCTGATAAGATAACAGATTAGGAATTCCGACTCTCTTCTCGAAAAATTTTCAGCTCATCGCTCTTTATCACATAATACAAATAGACGGAACTCTTGAGATAGATCTTATTGATTCGTTGTAGTAGAATAGAGAAAAATGTCACAAAAAGACAATAAGCTACCTGATATTTTGTCAGATGCTGTTCTGAAGGCTTCTGTGCCTGTTCCAGAGGATTTCGTTGAGGTTAAAGGAATCGATTACTCTTCCCCAGATGCTACGAACATGAGAGCTGTCGACTTGGTGAAAGCCATGAGAACAATGGGATTCCAAGCCTCTGCATTAGGGGAAGCTTGTGAAATCATCAATGAAATGAGATCATGGAGAGGTGTGCATAGAGACTCATTAGAGGAAGCCAAACGTACTGGAGAGTTTGACGAGGACGGGGTGCAAAAAGCTACCATCTTTTTGGGCTATACATCTAACTTGATCTCTTCTGGGTTACGTGACACTTTGAGATTTTTGGTCCAGCATAAGCACGTCAGTGCTATTGTTGCCACTGCTGGTGGAATTGAGGAAGATCTTATCAAATGTCTTGCACCAACCTACTTGGGTGAGTTCAGCTTGAACGGCTCTAAACTGCGTGAGGAAGGTATGAATCGTATTGGTAACTTATTGGTGCCAAATGACAACTACTGTAAATTTGAAGAATGGATAGTGCCAATTTTGGATCAGCTGTTAGAAGAACAATACGCAGCAGCAGAGAAGCTGGGTAATGAAGCTTTAGATGCAGATTCTCCAGCAATCCTGACACCTTCGAAACTGATCGACAGACTTGGTAAAGAAATAAACGATGAAAGCTCTGTGCTTTACTGGGCACATAAGAACAAGATTCCAATCTTTTGCCCAGCTATAACAGATGGCTCCATTGGTGATATGCTGTTCTTTCATACTTTCAAAGCTTCTCCAAGACAGCTAAGATTGGATATTGTTGCTGATATCCGTAAGATAAACTCTATGTCGATGGCCGCATCGTATGCAGGGATGATTCTTCTTGGTGGAGGTTTAGTGAAACACCATATTTGTAATGCTTGCTTGATGAGAAATGGTGCGGACAAGGCTGTTTACATCAACACGGGTCAAGAGTTTGATGGATCTGATGCTGGAGCAAGACCAGATGAAGCTGTTTCTTGGGGAAAGATCAAAGCTGATGCACATTCCGTTAAGATTTATGCAGATGCTACTATTGTGTTCCCTCTAGTAGTTGCGGCTACTTTTGCAAGCGGTAAATAGAGACGAAGCTTAGATTACGATTCGCTTGTAAATAGAACAGTTACTAGAATTCAAGAGTAAAGAAATTATAATGAGAATGAATCGAATTATTTCAAATATGACCGATCAGGCCTGGAATGTATGTATCGGAACATTGAATGAATATTCTCCGTGTAAAATATAAACTCCTTGAGAAATAATAAATCAAATTGAATTGAAAAAATTACAAACCGCACTTATTTCAGGAACTCCAAACTTAGATATAGTTATGCTGTAAAAGCCACTGTTCAACGTTTTCGCTGTCTCGTTTCACCCAGCCAGCATTGGTCTCGATACTGTCAAGAACTTGATTCAACGATCTTTCAAACCCATAGATATCCTTACCCTTGAAAAATTCATTTATCTCGTTATATGCTTCGGTAGTAGAGAAGTGCCCCAAAGTGAACTTGATGAATCTATCAAACACAACAGCATTTGCATTCAAACGTTCATAGATTGCATCATAATTTTTTTTTAAATATTTCCACAACTCCCATCTCGCCTTAGGATTATTAGCTAAAGAAACAGCAACAAACTGAACATCCATAATTGGAACTTCAGGATCGAGAATCAGCTTTAACGACTTTTCAATGAGCTTTGGATTAGTAACTTTACCAAGGGCTGTTAACACAATTTCTTTAGCATCTAAAGCTTTTGAAGTCTTGGTGATGTTGAAAATTTCATCAAAATCTTGTTCAGTAGCGCTCTGTCCTGACACAACTGCAGAATATATCACAATTCTAAGAGATGGATCAATATCTTCAGTAGATTTCTGATTGGAATAGATTGACTTGGCCTGCTGTATAATTTCAGGAATAGAAACTGAAACTGCAGCTGACAATAGTTTGATTCTTAGCTGAGACACCAAATGATCATCTGAAGGTGATTTTTCAAAACCTAAACTCACAGCCGCCGGTCCTAAAATTTCCTTAACAAATTTGTTCAAACCATCTACAATTTTTACAGGTTGACCAGACCAGGCAGAAGTGATATTTTGTAAGCTTTTAAGGACTTGCGACCAAACAACATACTCAGATTCTCCCTTGAATGAGCTTATGATGTCTAAAGCTTGAGAAGTCTTTGTTAATCCGGCAGTAGAAGTCACGGTGGCATCCGCAACCAGACCAACCTTGTCTGTCGGAGACAAGTTCGTGAGATTATTGATTATATTCTTTAGAGTTTTTTGATCATAGACTGTTCGATAGACTCCAATAGAGTTCTTGTTGACTTTGAAGAACTCATGATCTTTTGCCAAGGAGCGTACTGTGAGCTCTCTAGATGATAATGATATATCACCCAAAAGATCTGTTTCTTTCTTACCAGTAGATATTCTTAGGGGAATCCACCATATTGTCAAATTCTCTTCATCTTTGATATCACCTGAGGATATGAATCTATTTTGAACGAAAGTCACGTCTCCGTTTTCTTTCACACTGACATTAACATACGGAAAACCAATTTTCCGAATCCAATTATCAGTGAGCGAAATAACGTCAACATTTGCAACCCCTGCTATTGCATTCCATAAATCATAAGTGGTTGCGTTTCCAAAACTGTGTTTCTTTAGGTATATAGATACACCTTTGAGGAAAACCTCCTTTCCTAGGGTTTCGGCTAATTGATTGAGAACACTACCACCTTTCAAATAAGAGATATGGTCGAAAACCTGATCAATATCTGAGCTGGATTGTATTGGAACTTCAACAGGATGAGATCCTCTCAATGAATCTAGTTCAAGAGCACTTTGCAGGGAATCAGAAGCAAACTCTTCGAATATTTTCCACTGCGGATGGATATGCTCAATTGCATAATATCCGACCCAAGTAGCAAAGCCCTCATTCAACCAAAGTTCATCCCACCAGTTCATGGTCACTAGATTACCAAACCATTGATGAGCTAGTTCATGAGCAACAACATAGGCAACTTTTGTTTTGTAGTTTGGATCGCTAGTTGCCTCATCGAAGAGCAAAGCTGTTGGTCGAAACGTAACCAGTCCCCAATTTTCCATAGCGTTATGAGAGTAAGCTGGCACACTGATCAAATCCAACTTAGGCAAAACATAATCGATCTCGAATATCTTAGAGAAAAAGTCAACAACTTTTGATGCGACTTCCAAGGCAAATAGCCCTTTTTTTGAATCGCCCTCAGGCGTATACACTCTTATTGGTAGTTTGGAACCGTTGTAAACACTGTCTGTAAAAGATTCAACATAATCGAGTTTTCCAACAACCCAAGCTAGCAAATAAGTTGACATAACAGGTGTCTTTTGAAATGTGATTTTCTTTAAACCGCTGGCTTCAATGGCACCTTTCTTCTTCCCATCGTCAAGGACTTTTGAAGATTGGACAGGTGTATTGCTGAGTCCTGTAAAATCCTCCGCAATGGTCAATGAAAGAGAGAAACTAGCCTTCAAATTTGGCTCATCGAAGGAAGGCAAGGCCGAACGAGCCTCAGTGGCTTCAAATTGCGTCGAAAGTAAAACCTGTTCTTTGTCCGTTTTATCTTTATATTCAGATCTATAAAATCCACTCATGTTGCTCCTAATTTTGGCAGAGTATTCAATGGTCAAGAAGACTTTGGCTGAAGGGCCTGCATTTATTTCTTCATTTAATTTGATACTTGTGACCTGAGATTTTTCGTCACTAACGATATCTTTGACTTGAATTATACTTTCAGTCTTAGTGATGGAATACTTGACTTCTACATTTCTGAAAGTGATTTCTGATGCATGAAGATCAATTGAGTTGCTAGCCTCGAGTACATCTAACTCAATTGTAACTTTACCGTCAAAAGTATTGGTGGTCACATTAACGTTGAAAATATCCAAGTCATAGTGAATTGGCTTGAAAGTCTTGGGAAGAATATCACGCTTAGTTTGGGCGCTCATTCTGAAGCAGTCAATGGTTTCGGTAGGTCCCTTTGCAATCACGTCCCACCTGTGCTCTCGCACCTGACGTTATTGCAATTTGCAGTTGCTCCTTTAAATCATTGATAAAGACACTCTTTATTAAACGAGGTTCGATATAGGAACACTTCGATAGGGCCAGAAACGTATAGACACGTCAAGAATAGCAGATTTATTTGTAGAGGAGGCTCGAGTGGTAAATATATATTATTAGTGGTGGAATCATTCTTGCAGCATTCGCAAGAACTCGAAACCTTAGGGGAAGCAAGCTGAAAAAGTCAGTATAAGATGGTGTTCTACTCAGATGTTGTAGGAATTCCAAACACGGACCCTAAACGATGGAGGTTGAGAACAGATGAGTTCGGACGAGAGACGTGGGACTACATAAACGATGCCCGAGACAAATCAGATCCTCAGTCGAACTTTGTGAAGTATTTACTGGACACCGACGACTATTCTCCAGAAGAGTTTCCTCCACCCAAGACGCCTTTTGATGCTGCTAAGAATGGGGCAAAGTTTCTAAAATCTTTACAGGAACCATGCGGAACTATCCCATGTCAATACAAAGGCCCAATGTTCATGACTATTGGCCATATTGCATTTTCGTACTTCACAAAGACGCCGATTCCGGAGCACGAGAGGATTGAGCTGATTAGATATATTGTTAACACTGCTCACCCCGTTGATGGAGGATGGGGACTACATAATGTTGATAAGTCCACCTGTTTCGGAACCTCTATTAACTACGTCGGATTGAGGCTACTAGGACTCGATGCAGAGCATCCTGTATGCAAGAGAGCAAGACGGACGTTACATAGATTAGGGGGTGCCATTGCCAATCCGCACTGGGGGAAGGCTTGGTTGTCTATTTTAAACCTATATGAATGGGAAGGTGTCAATCCAGCTCCTCCAGAGCTATGGGCTCTTCCTTACCAGCTGCCTATTCACCCAGGAAGATGGTGGGTACATACAAGGGCTATTTATCTTCCACTGGGATATCTATCTTCAATACGAGCTAAATGCGAGCTTGACCCCTTGTTAGAAGCTATACGTTCAGAGATATACACCAAGCCATATGATTCAATTGAGTTTTCTAAGCATAGAAACACCGTCTGTGGTGTTGATCTATATTACCCTCACACTCGAATTCTGGATTTAGCAAACAACGTTTTGGTTTTCTATGAAAACTATATCAGACCGAAATGGCTATTGCAAAGAGTCAACAAATATATATATGAACTGATCAAGAAAGAGTGTGAAAATACAGACTATTTATGCATTGCACCAGTTAGCTTTGCATTCAATGCTATTGTTACCTACTTAGAGGAAGGACCAGACTCTTATGCATTTAAACGGTTCAAAGAGAGATCCAAAGACGTACTATTTCTTGGCCCTCAAGGTTTAACGGTGATGGGAACAAATGGTGTACAGGTTTGGGATACTGCATTTATGGTTCAGTATTTCTTCATTACTGGACTTGCAGAATTGCCAGACTTTTATGAAGTCATTGAAAAAGGATATAGGTTTCTGATACGCTCTCAGTTCACTCAGGAATGTGTTGAAGGAAGCTTCCGTGATCCTCGTAAAGGTGCGTGGCCATTCTCTACCAAACATCAAGGTTACGTTGTTAGTGATTGTACTGCCGAAGCAATGAAAGCTATATTGATGGTTAAGAACCATCCTAATTTTGAGCATTTACGAACGGAGATTGCAGACGAGAACCTTTTTGAGGGTATTGATGTCCTGCTATCGTTACAGAATACAGGCAGTTTTGAATTTGGTTCATTTGCTACCTACGAAAAAATCAAAGCGACCCCATTGCTTGAAAAGCTAAACCCAGCTGAAGTATTCGGAAACATCATGGTTGAGTATCCATATGTCGAGTGCACGGATTCCTCAGTTCTTGGTTTAACGTATTTCCGTAAATTTTATGACTATCGTCGCAATGATATTGATGTTGCCATCTCGAGAGCCATTACATACATAAAGGATGCACAGAGTGCTGATGGGTCTTGGTACGGATGTTGGGGGATATGTTATACTTATGCAGCCATGTTTGCGCTTGAGGCTTTATCCACTATTGATGAGAATTATGCAAATTCAGAGACTGTGAAGAAAGGCTGTGATTTCTTGGTGGCTAGACAAATGAAGGATGGCGGCTGGAGTGAGATCATGAAATCTTCCGAAACACACACCTATATCGAAGGAACCAAAGGGTATGTTGTACAAACAGCGTGGGTGCTAATTGGATTGATATTGGCGGAGTACCCAGATAGAGGAGTGATTGAACGAGGTATCAAATTATTGATGGATCGTCAGAAACCAACTGGAGATTGGGAGTTTGAGGATATTGAAGGTGTCTTCAACCATTCTTGCGCTATCGAATATCCAAATTATAAATTTTTATTTACAATAAAAGCGTTGGGACTCTTTAAAGAAAGATATGGTGATGTTCCTCTTGAGGTATAATCTATATAGTATCAGAAATCCAAATGTAATTCACTGCTGGGCTCCAATAAATGTAGGTCTGAACTGATACAGTCAAATACTGATTCTTCAGATTTGAGAATCTCGGAATCCTGAAGCTTGATCTTTTTATTGACATGCGCCAGTGATGACGTAAAAGCTGGTTCAATTTGAGTGGTACTCAACGTATCCTGGCAATGCTGAGATGAGCTGAAGATGATATCGTCTTGGCTCATATCTTCTAGAAGTTCCTTGAATTCTTCTTTAGAATCATCAATGCGTCCGAAAGAGACGCTCAGAGACTTGTCTTCAACATTTGGAGGTAGTGCTGCGATAGTTGGGTAGCCAAAAGCTGGAAAGGTACAAGCAACTGCCGCCTCATAGCAACCAAGCTTCCCAAGATTCGTTGGCTCAAATTCAAACTTAGAGCACTCCTTTCGAAAAACCTCATCAGAAGTTATGCTGATACCTTCAATGTCATTGATCTCCTCGATGTCATTCAACTTAAGGCATCGGCTATCAATATGATGCCTTTCTAAGAACCGCCGTATATCAATAATCTCGAAAACTTCGACCTCCATCGAAGGGAAAAGCTAATCAATGACTCTCAAACTTAAGCTAACATTCATGAGTAGCTGCTTCTGCAATTGGAAAAGCTGTATTCATACTTCTAGACCTATTTGTGAAGGATTCACTCTAATCCTCTTCCATCAACAATAGTTTTTGATTACCTGAAATAAGAAAAATTACTGAAAAGTTTCAAAAAAAAAAAAGTAAAAAGCTTAACAATTTGAAATATTACAGTGTCGAAGAATCTTCAACGACTTCTTTGTGATGTTTTTGCGCCCGAGACTACTCTATACGGGGCGTATCTTGGCGAGAAGGCATGCGTCGTCATCTTTTTACAAGCCACCAACAACTAGGGTCAAGAGACCAAAGACCAAAGAAGAGAAAGAAAGGGAACAGTTTGAAGCTGATCTGAAGTCACCACATATCTTGCTAAGATGGGGCGCCAAGTTCCGTACCAAAGAATTCCAGAAGAAGATGACCAAGTGGTATATCCTAGCGTATGTTGTCTTTGCAATATTGGCGTCCAAATTTGTCAAAGGCGTCTACGACAAAGACAAAGAGTTGGAAAAAATTCAAAAGAAGATGGCCGACCATCTTGATAATGAGTATGATAGATTGAGGTTGAAGCAGCTCACTGGCCATGCTAGAAGAAGAGATGAATTGAAACTCGAAGAATACGAGAAACTAAGAGAGAATGGAGTAGAAAGCTTCGATGGCATAACAGTGGATGGAATTAGTCAAAATGAGTCAAATAAATCTATCTTACCAGCCAGAGACACGACGCCTTTTTATGATGGGAAAGCTGAAGAGTATGATTCAGATATAGACTTTGAAGAGAAAGTCATCATGATGGGAAGAAAGAGAAAATGGCTTATGAGACATTGTTTCGGTGACGTTTTAGAGGTATCGTGTGGTACTGGTCGTAACATCAAGTACTTGGATATGGAAAAAATTCATTCGCTTACACTCTTGGATTCTTCTGGTAAGATGATGGAGGTTGCTCATAAGAAATTCAGAGAAGAGTTCCCCTCATATAAAAACGTTGCTTTTGTTGTTGGTAGAGCTGAAGATTTGGTGAAACTTGCTTCGAACTCGGATGGGAAAGATCAACTTCTCGTTCAGGACATTGATAAAAACCGTATCAATGTCACTGATGATAAGACTAAAATAAAATATGATACAATAGTGGAGGCTTTTGGTCTATGCTCACATGAGGATCCAGTCAAAGCGTTGAAAAACTTTGCTGCTCTACTAAAACCAGGAGGGAGAATTGTACTATTAGAACATGGTAGAGGTACTTATGACATGGTGAACAAGATCCTGGATAAAAGAGCAGAGGACAGATTAAAAACATGGGGCTGTAGGTGGAATTTAGATATTGGAGAGTTACTGGATGATTCAGGGTTAGAGATCATTGAAGAAAATCGTAGCCATTTGGGAACAACTTGGAGCATCGTCGCAAAGAAGAAGGAAGATGCTAAAAAACCAGATGAGATAGGTTTTGTGGAAAAGTACTTTTCGTATGGTATCAGAAAGAAATTAGAGTCTCTAGCAGAGGAAGAGGAGAAACAAAAGTTCTTAGCCTTTGCAAGAGAAAAGGCGAAGAAGGAGCGCGAAAGACAACAGAATGACCAGAAAGATCAGACTGATGAAAATGGGAAATGATTGTAGATATACTACTAGAGACCGCTTATTAGAGTTTGTACATAGAATACAAGGGATATTAGACAGCAAAGCAATGTACATAATTTACTATCCTCTTAGTTTTTCGCCATTGATGATATCTTGACCGATACTCTCCATCACTTCTTTATCTATCAGTGCTCCTGTATTCTCATAAGCCATACTGGCATCATAAGCGTTGATGATTCTGCTCTCCGTTATACCTATTTCACAATGCGATAAAGCTCTTATACAGTTGGAATATCTTGCTATTGTGTTCTTTATGCTTGACGAAATTGAATCGTTGACGTCACTGTAAATCTCCCATGAGCTCTCCTCTTCAAGCCTTGTTATTGAGACAGAGCCAGCACCTGGGTTATATTGCCCTTTGCTAGCAATTGCGGATGCCTCTTTACCAACAGTAGTGGTAGTTGATGGTTCGTTTGTAGTTTTTCTAATCCAGACATAACCATTAACGCCTAAGATTATGCTAACATTGCCAGGTAAATGATGTGTGTGATTCTTAGCCCTGACAATCAATGAGCTTGGAACTTTGAGAAAAACTCCATTTCTTAACTTCCCGTACTTTAGGGATCTAGTGTGTAATGAAGCTGCGCCATCCTGGTATAAAGATTGAACCTCTGCATTTAATAAATCCCCCTCTTTCAAAAAATTTCTCATTTGCAGCTCATCAGATTCAGATTTCCTTCTAAGAACACCCCCAGGGAGGTTCACTGATCCTAGCATCAGCACAGCATCTTGCTTGGCACCTATATCAACCTTCCATCTTCTTTGACCAACCTCTGTTATTCTCCCAACTATGTGATCACCAGTTTCCGGTAGATACCTTCCTCGTATAGGAATGACACTTAGCAATCTGTTGACCCTAGAAATAGTGCCAGCAACAGAGCTATATGTGCGATTCTCCAAGAAATAGGTCCCGTGTCCTCTCATCCATATTGGATCATCGGTGACAAGCTCTCCTGGCGTCACTACTGATGTTTTCAATCCATTTTCATCCGTTGCTGGTTTGTCATTCTCAGCATCAGAAAGTTCAATATCAGAATCAGACAGATCAGCAGCCTCATATGCAAACTGTGAGGACTTTGTAATAGTTAAAACTTCCATAATTTAAGAGCAGTAGCTTGTGTTCGTCCGTTAGAAACTCGCATCTTCATTATTGCACAAATGCTAGTAATAATTTTCCGCGATGACCCAAAGCAGGGTAATTATATGAAGATGAGCACTACTGTCTGAGAGACATTTTGCAAGGTGAATCCAATCAATATATAGACGAACAGCTGTCAGTAGTTATTCAGGAAATTTAGGCTATACAGTTGAGCATATAAGATAATTCAGGTCTTTGGGGGCACATTGTACGTCTGTTTCATGCAAAGTTCTCCAGTTGACGGGAATATCACTGACTGAAAATTTTCAAGCCAAACTCTCTCTGGGAGGTATTATGCTAAGGTCGTCTTTCAAGTCGTTAATCCAAAGATCAATGATGAGTTCAGCAACCCAGTCCACAGTACTCGATGCAAAATATGCACCACCAATTAACAGAGCGATGAGAACGCTCGACAGAGACTTTTTCAAGAAGAAGCTTAATGTAGTTGTTGCACATTTTCCTGAACCGAAATATATCGGTATCTTCACAAAGAAATTTCCCAAAGATATATTATGGATCAGAAGGCGATCGCATATTGTCAAGGCAGCAGATGGGACGAAAGCAGTTCTACTTAATGATGAGTTGGAGAAAGTCGAAGATGCTGAAAAGGTGCTGTCGAGAGAATTATTAGAGTTCATCGAGCAGAACAACATAGAGCTGGAACCTTACGAACTAGTGCTCGATTACGATTTTTGGAAAGCTGAAGAGATATTAGAAGCTATTTTGCCTACTGACTTGGAGAACAATGTTCCTTCGGGATTTACATTGACAGGACATATTGCACACCTCAATCTCAAAGATGAATATAAGCCATATGGTCTGTTAATAGGCCAGGTAATATTAGATAAGAACCCCAGCATAAGAACAGTTGTTGACAAGGTTGACAGCATTCAAACCGTTTACAGAACATTTAAGATGAAAGTTCTGGCTGGGGATGAAGATTTCATAGTGGAGCAAAGAGAGTCCAACTGCTCATTCACCTTTGATTTTTCAAAAGTGTATTGGAACTCGAGATTACATACCGAACATGAGAAGCTAGTGGAGACTTTCAACGAAGGTGAGCTGGTTTGTGATGTGATGGCTGGTGTCGGGCCTTTCAGTGTTCCAGCTGGCAAGAAAAAAGTGATTGTGTTATCGAATGACCTGAACCCAGAAAGTTATAAGTATATGATTGTGAATATCAAGAATAACAGAGTTGGGAGTTTTGTAAAGCCAATGAACATTGATGGACGTGTTTTAATTCACGACTGTCTTGATTACTTAGAACAGTTTACGAAGGAGAACAATGGGTCGGTTGAGTATTCCCCTACTAAGAAAAGGAAATTGAAAGAACAACCAAAGAACCAACTCTATGAAATTCCAAAGTTTTTCCATCATTTTATAATGAACTTACCTGACAGCGCTCTAGAATTTCTGAATGAATATAATGGGATCTATGCTGGGCGTGAAGAAGAATTGAAGAAGCTTGCAAATTTCCAATTGCCGTTAATTCATGTTTATTGCTTTGAAAAATTCAGCCCTGATGAGCCAGAGCCTTCCATGGATGAACTTCACCACAGGGTTCATCTAAAAATGAATGCTATTATGGATTATGAGCTAGATTTCAACGAGCTATCCTTCTCTCTAGTCAGAAAAGTTGCACCTACAAAGCCAATGTTCCGCGTCAGCTTTAGATTACCTGGAGATGTTGCATTTAGAAAATGAGCTGGTTATAAACGTCAGTTGTGTGCGTAGAGTACTCGTGTAGTTAGTATTTCAGCTCGCCTTTGGTATTACTCCAAAAGTCCTCGATGAATTTTTTCTGGTCAGGCTCTGGAGCACCTCTTACGAAAAGATAGACCCTGCTATCGACTGGAGTAGTCCATCCGCCTTTATTCCCGCTTACGATTTTCCCACCAGTCTCTTCGAGGATGACCCAGCCAGCGGCTACATCCCAGCTTTGGCAGCCGCCTTCCCAGTACGAGTCCAGCTGTCCAGTCGCAACGTGCGCAATGTTCATAGCAGCAGAGCCGAACGATCTGAATCCATGGATGAACCCGTGCTCTTTGCTCAACAATGACTTGAAAGTTTCAGTTTTGATCTCGAAAAGCTCACCGTCCCTGTCGGAACCACTCTCCAAGGCAATGATGGAACTTTGCAGGGTCAATGGCTTATTGGAGAGATCTTGCAGTTTTTCATCGTTCAAGTAAGCACCTTGGCCTTTGATAGCAGTGAACATAAGGTCTAAATGAGGATTGTAAATGACCCCGACCGTTGGGGTTTTATCGATTGTAAACCCCAGCGAGATACAAGAGTACGGGAAGTTGTGGATGAAGTTCGTGGTGCCGTCAATAGGATCCACTATAAACGTTGGCTTGTCACTGAGCTCTGTCTTCCCCTCGACGTAAGTCTCCTCGCCAATGAACTCGTATGCAGGGTACTTTTCACGGATTCTGGACGAGACATTGGCCTCCACGAGCTTGTCAATCTTGGTCACCAGGTCCACAGAGTTCTTCTTGTCATCAAAGGATTCTTTGCCGGACTTGGACTTGATAATCTCACCAGAGTCCCTGGCCAGTTCCACCAAAAAGTCCCTCACGTCTTTCAAATCCACAGACATGGGCGCAGAATATAGTTATGTTCCAAGTTCCCGAGCGCAGCTTCTGTTCTGCACTAGCAGGATCACTTGTGGGTACTTATCCTAGTGCAAACCATTTTCGAACGAGCAGAGAGCGTTGGTGTTGGGTGTGTCGATAGCGAGTAGCAGTAGCAACAACTCTGCGTAAATTTCAGGACGGGAGCATTGGCTTGGGCTCAGACTGAGCGTAATGCTGAGTCTGGCCGGGGGGGG